>NDFZ01004865.1:28802-51358 GCA_002192655.3 Mamestra configurata
TGCACGGTGCCAGCCCCAGCGCCAGCGCCGCCGTCACCAGCAGCGGCATCAGCGGCGTCCACATGTGCGCCGGCGGGCTCTGGAACAGACCAGCCTGCCACTAGTTAGCTACAACACAGCAGCATCAGCGGCGTCCACATGTGCGCCGGCTGGCTCTGGAACAGCCTGCCATCCGTTACCACAGCTCAGCGGCATTAGTGGCGAACGGCCAATCATCGGAGACTATCCTATGCACAAACATGTGTGCTCTATAGAGCGGTTTGCGCATACTCAAATGTAGGTTATAACTACGTACCATCTCATTAGTCCCATGGGACAAGCTGACATGACATGGAGAACGTATGGCGCAAGACCAAGATACTGTTGTGAGTTATTGATATCTATCGAACCATATTTATCTTGACAACTTCATAGCATTAGCTGCCACAAAGCCCTAAGTTTCAGGTTTATTATTCTAGAGCACCTAAGCTGTCTGTCTGGCACTTTTAGCCTTCAACGGGACAAATATCAACCTCAACTTATGATAAAGACTAGATATTTACCTAGTGGCGAGATGAGGACAGGAGGATGGAGGAAGCTTTGCCACTTATTTCTCGAACAGGATGCTCTGGAATTGCTTGAACTCATAGTAGTTGTTGATACTGATGGGGTTGGCCAGCCACAACATGCTTCACATCGGGGACAAACACACAGAACATTAAATAACCAACAAAAATTTTACCGAGAACGCAGATGATGATCGCGATCTGACACTCGATTTGATTTTTCGGACGGCTTCTATTTTCGAATATTAGTCAGTTGTGTTTTAACTACGTATCTCTGGTTTTCGGTGGTGAATTTTATTTCCAGCCTGTGGCAATCTCTTAAAAGAGAGACAAAGATACTCCTTTTTTATTAAAACTTAAATGACGCCAAGGCATGCGGCGGTAAGCGCTAGTCCGCTAAAATACGGTCGCGGGTGAGGCAGTGCAAGCGGGGTGCACAATCCCCTGCCATCCCTGCAGTGTAAGTTTGAATAGGTTCTCGGTAGCAGTAGTAAGGGCCAGCGCACTGCAGGGATGGTAGGGCAGGGGATTGTGCACCTCGCTTGCACTGCCTCACCCCGCGATCGTATGTTAGGGACTAGCGCTTACCGTCGCATGCCTTGGCGTCCCTCAGGATGCCGTTGCAACATCGCGGTACCTCCCGTCATTGCGCGCTCTTCAATGCTGCGAAGGGAAATTTACCCGCTCACTAGCCCCCCTCACCGCGTGACCTTGGATAACTTGTCCCGGAACATTTTATTCGACGCGCGGCGGCTTCCCGGGCCACTTAAAGTTTGCTTTTAAACAAAACCTTTCTATGAACTGATAGTACGCCAATGACTTTTTCCTCAAGTGGACACATCGGGGTACGTTACACAACTTGTTTTGTAACTTTAAATGACTTAGTTTTTTTTTAATACGCCAAAAAGAACAAAACTCGTCTTATTTCACGATCTAAAGCGGTAACCCTATGTTTTTTTTTATCCTAAAATAATATCATATCATAATAGTTCCCATTGTTCGTACACATTTTTGAAGTACTTAATATAATATAAACAACGGGCGAATTACAGTATAGCGGTTATTTGTCACGTGCAATTGCTGCAATATAAAGCATTCACGGATTTTTATTGTTTTTGTTTCAATGTTTATGTTCGAGTATAAAATGAATAAAATAAATCTTAATTACTATTTACTAATTACCTTGGGGTCGATCTCTAAACACTGGAATCTATATCTTGTTACTACTTGTTGCTTGGGATCGCTTTACGAGACGCGAGACTAAGCGGACGTGTGTTCTGTATTTGATTATAATGAAATAAGCAATTACGACAAATAAATATAAATATTGCTCCGTCAGCATAAAATTAAAGTGGGTCGCGTGTGTCTTGTAAGTTTTTACCGTTTCTTGTATTAGCAAGATGAACTAAATAATTTTACAAACAATAAGTGTTTCTGGTAGAATGTCCAACCCAGGATCGAGCCCGTTTGGTCGTAGCCAACTACTACGGCGAAGTCCTCCACCGACGCCTGCCGAACCATTAACCCCGAGCGACCCAAACCCACCAGCCCTCGCGGAGAATGAATTGCCGATTGAAGTTATCAGTACGCCGGAGATCCAGAAGTGGATTGGATCTATAGATGCCATTCTGAACGAAGTTTGCACTATTGTCGGTGATGGGAAAATGAACTCGGACCAGAAGCTTCGTGTCTCCACTCTTTGCCGGAAGGTCTCAAGTGGGACTAATCAGATGGCCGTCTTATACCAATCGTTGAAGTCAAAAACGATCCAGGCCCATACTACAATCCAGCACCTTCAGGTTCAGCAGAACGTTGTGAACTCTCTCCAGCAGTTCAGAGAGGTCGTAGAGACTAAGTTTAATCAATCGGGAAATACTTCTTATGCTAGCATGGTGAAGAAAGGTACCGATAACTTCGTCCGTCCTGCAAATTTGAGATCAGTCGCCATCTATCCCAACGATAAGACCCAAACAAGTGACGATACCAAGTCACTTGTCCAAAAGATCATCTCCCCGGAACAACTTAAGCTTCATGTCCGTGGCCTGAAAAAAGTAAAAAATGGGGGCGTTCTGATTAGCACCGAAAATAAAGGCGATATTGATAAACTCAAGAATTCGGAAAAACTGGTATCATCGGGCCTTACAATAGAAGAACCTTCTAAACGCCGCCCTAGGGTAGCTATCATTGGTGTCCCTGTAGCCCTTACTGAACAGGAAGTATTTGACTGTATTTACGAGCAGAACCTGTCAGACAAGTTGCCGAATATAACTCGTGAGTCCTTCCTTGAGTGCATCAAATTAAGCCATAAATCGGGTAAGAAAGACCTTCCTACTTGTAACTACATATTGGAACTACCCGCTAGCATTAGAAAAATTGTCATTGACCAAAGCCGAATTTTTATCAATTGGACATCATGCCCTGTGAGAGATTTCACGATAGTGACCAGGTGCTTCAATTGCCAGCAGTTTGGACACGCAGCCAAGTATTGCCGGGAAACTAGCCCTACTTGCAACCACTGTGAAGAGAGTGGACACTCTTTCAAGGAATGCAGCAGTAAATCGTCTCCCCCTCAATGCGCGACGTGCAAACGTTTCAAGAGGAAATGTGACCATCCAACTGGTGATGTAGGTTGCCCAGCCCGCAAACATGCAGAAATGAATTACATCAACTCAATCGACTATGAAGGCGCCTAAGAGCGCCACCTAACACTTTATTTACTTAGCAGATAAACAGGTAGCTTGTATTTATTTTCTCTTCTTTTGTAACTGTCATGAATGTCACAAATCAGCTAATTTGCGATCTAGATAGTTTTTCTGTGTCGGAGTCTAAAGTCTGTAATGTTGAGGACTGTAAACACCTTCCTTCTGGTGACAAAACGTTAACCCTGCTCACTCAGAATATTCGCAGCATAAATCGAAACATAAACGGTTTTGGAGTGTTATTACAGGATCTTGATATAAGCTGTGATATTATTGTCTTAACAGAATGTTGGTTGTCAAAACAGACAGTCAACTTACCATCTCTTGACGGTTATTACTCCTACAGAACTGACAGAAACATAAACCAAAACGATGGATTAGTAGTTTACATCAAAAATAATTTAAGAACAGTAAAAGAAGAACCTGTATCCCAAGATAGTAATTGTTTAATAATTAAAATTATTCCCGACACGGTAGTTATGGCTATGTATAGGCCTCCTTCTCAAAATATTGACAGATTTTTAGACTCACTCGACACAAACTTAAAAAACATAACATCTTTTAAAAACATAATACTTTTAGGCGATATTAACATTAACATTGCTTCCGGGAAAACAGATACCCATGTACATAATTATTTGAATATTTGCGCATTTCATGGACTTCTACCAGCTCACTATCACTCCACGCATCAGAGCGGCTCATGCTTAGACCATATCATTCTAAAATCAAAAAATCCATCCAAAACATTAGTTACTAATTCTACGCTTACCGATCATCAAGCTGTTTTATTAACATTACAAATAAGTTCACCTAGAAAAAACTGCATGCGTAGCTACACTAAAGTCAATATGACAAATCTTGAAAATGATATACGCGGTATTGATTTTGACCCCGTTTATAATTCAGACGATGCAAATAGTTCTTTAAAGTATTTCATAAATTCGCTGCAATCTGCAATAAGGAAAAACACGTTCACAAAGACAATGCCTAGAAAGTTTAGTTGTTAGCCTTTTAAGCCTCATTAAGCCTTGGATCACACCCGGTCTCGTTCGTCGATAAGGCATAGAGACAAACTCCACCTAAAATTGAGACTCGCTCCTGATAACGAAGTACTTTCTGTAACTTATAAAAGGTATCGGAACTTCTGTAATAATCTTTTGAAAAAACTAAAAAATTAGTATGATAAAAATGAATTACAGAAGGCGGGGAATAATAGTAAACTTGTGTGGAAGTTTGTAAAAACTTATACCCTTAGATCGAAAAATCCCGAACCTTCGCTTGATATAATCAACAGATATGAACCCATCCGAAGCAATCAATAAAGCAAACAACTTTTTTGCTAACGTTGGTAAAAACTTGGCTGAAAAATCACTTAACTCAAGTATAATTTCCCAAAAAAACCCGACCACGACATTCTCTTCACTAAATTCTTTTGTTTTATTAGATATCGTTGTTAGCGAAGTAGTTAGAATAATAAGCGGGTTAAAAGATGTTTGTGCCACTGGGTGGGATGACATACCTAATAATATACTTAAAAGATTTAAAAACCTACTTGCCCCTCCACTAACCCACATTTTCCAACTATGCTTATCTAAAGGAATATTCCCAAAATTACTTAAAAAGGCTGTGGTCACACCTGTGTTTAAATCTGGAGACAAAACTTGTGTGAATAACTACAGACCCATTTCAGTGTTAACAGGCCTCTCAAAAATTTTAGAAAAAATAATTAACAGTAGATTGATAAAATATCTAGAAGATAACAGACTACTATCAGATAGTCAATTTGGTTTTAGGGCCAAAAGATCAACTAGCCAAGCGGTCCACGTATTAACTAACTATATTACTACCAACTTAGACAGGGGTATGCACACAATAGGGATCTTTCTAGACCTTGCCAAGGCCTTCGACACTATTTCTTGTTCGTTACTTTTGCACAAGCTTGAAACACTTGGGATAAGAGGAGAACAACTTCTACTATTTTCTGATTATCTCAGCGATCGTCAGCAATGTGTAAAAATAGGTCAGTATACAAGCTCTGAACTTAAAAATAGTTGTTTTGGAATTCCACAAGGTAGCATTTTGGGCCCTACTTTATTTTTAATCTATATAAATGAACTATGCAGCCTGTCGCTCCAAAATGGTGTTATAATGTCATATGCGGATGATACTGCTCTATTATTTTCAGCTAAGTCCAGAGCTGAGGTGTATGAATATGCTCAAAATGGTTTTAACATTGTTTCTAATTGGATTCGTAATAATCTCCTAACATTAAATGCAGATAAAACAAATTACATTTTATTTACAATGAGAAATACTAACATACCTTTCTAATCTAAACATTCACGCACATAATTGTTGCACGTATGCTGACACTGTATGTTCCTGCCCCACTTTAGCTAAAGCTGACCATTTAAAATATCTAGGTGTCACCATTGACTCAAATCTAAATTTCCGTAAACATATCGAATTACTGTGTACAAGAGTGCGCAAATTAATATATGTTTTTAAGAATTTACGGAACATAGCCGACTATAAATTAATTAAACAGGTCTATTTAGCTTTGGGTCAATCCATTATTACATATTGCATAACTTCTTGGGGTGGTGCAGCAAAAACAATTTTACTCCCGCTAGAGCGCGCTCAAAGAGCAATTCTAAAGGTTGCTACCTTTCGCCCTTTTAGATTTCCTACGCACGAGCTCTATATAGCATGTAATGTGCTTACAGTGCGGCAATTATTTATTTTAAACATAGTGCTACACCAGCACACTGCACTTCCTTTTGACCCTGTACCTTCGGACAAGAGAAGGAAGGACTTGGTTTGCATAAAGCCTCAAACTAGACATGCGTTTGCAAATCGTTTTTATGTGTTCTTGGGACCTTTTCTATATAATAGGCTCAACAAGGTACTAAACTTTTATAGTGTAAGGTTTACAAAATGTAGCAAGATGTTGTCGGAATATTTAATGTTACTCAATTACATGGACACAGAACAACTTCTAGAAATATTGGCATGATGATATTTAATCCCCTCGTAAGTGTTTACTTTTGTATAATTACATAGGCTTAGTTTTAGCTATTAATGTACCATTAAGCTTTTTCTCGTAGTTGCTTAGAGTAGATAATTTATTTTTTATTTATGTATTCATAGTTTAACTTTAAATTGTATTGTCCCAATGTAATTGGATCGTAGAGTGATGGCCTGAAACACAGGTTTAAAGTAACCTAGATCGGGCAGATCGCTGTTTAACAATGCAATTCCGAACCACCGTTAATTGCATGTTTAATAAAAATATCTTAGTTTAGTTTATTTTTAGGCACTATTATTGTAAGGAAAATATTATTACTGCTGACTAAATGTACATTTTTGTAGACGTTTTTATTTGAATAAATTATTATTATTTTATTATTACTACTAGATACGTATGAATTTAGGTTGGGTGAAATAAAATTCTCTGCCTTGTCGTCCCCTTTATGGAGCATTCGTCGGAATCGGAGCTCAGTCATTCAAAGCTATGTTCCGTTTCAATAAAAGCCCACATTATGTGTCTACTAACGACATACGGAGAGCCAAATCGGGCCAAAAAATATAAAAATAAACACAAGTTTAGTTGGTTCCATCATCAACTTTATTTAACTTAATAATTATCACACAGTATGTGTTGGGGTCATTCGAGTGTGCCATAATATAGTACAATCACATTGTGTATTTAAATAAATAAGTAAAGTGTTACAATGGCGGTCAATGAAGAACATAGGATTTGTAAATATAATTTAATTAATTCTTTAGTTACAATTCATAATTCATGGAAATAAAATCTGGAATGATAAATATAGGCCAATGTCTGCTTAGAACTAAAACAGGCAGCCGTAGTATAGTATGGTTTAGTTAAAAGTCGCCGCCGCACCTTGTCAATCATATGAACAAATAAATATGTATCAGATAAATACATTAGAACGTCGGACGGATGGTCCAATCATCTCTCGACCAAGAGATCCGACATGTTCGCTAACTGTTCTCCTACATACTATCACTCTGTACATACAGTATCCTCGATACGTGTGTCTATACAACCTCTTGACTTACAAAGCCTTGTGTTCGTATCAACTAGTAAACTAAAGTTTTGCAACAGCTCTATATACAGGCTGTTCCGGAAGTGCGTAGTTATATTTATGGGTGGTGTTCTGTTGCTGGGACATGTGTTTTTTTAACTTTTTAGTCGCTTTCCGAGGTTGGTTATGAAAAATAATGTATTTTTTATTTTATTTTGATATTGTTTCTTTACTGTGTAGCAGCTACAGTACAGAAAACCACCTCTAAATAAGCACCACGCACTTCTGGAACACGCTGTATATTACAGAAATTATTAATTAATATAATTAAATTAAATCCCTTATTTGAGACATATAAAATAAAATACATAAAACAATAACTATAAATAAATTAATACAAAACATTGAAAACTATAAACTCACACGAAAGAAGTGAAAAAAATATATTTTTCAAACAAACAAAGAAACATGACAATCGGTTGACAATTGGCGAAAATACATTCAGACGAATTAAGAACTTCCTTTTTTGAAATCGGTGAAAGGGTTAGAATTTTTTTTGCAACTTTTGCCCAACTTTTAATTACCATGAATTCGACTCAAGTGTATTCACAACTTTACAATTCGCTCCAACTCGTTTGGTTACCAACGGTTATTTCCTAGTCCTACACGTAAGTCTTGCTTCTCACTTATAACTTACTTGATGTCACTGTCCTACACTGAAGGATGCTGCTAACGTCCATTACATACAAAATCTTAATGTTTCAAAGAACGCGATTCATTATCCTCATGTACAGGCTGGCAAACAAACAGATGGGATAGCTTTTTTAAGACAAACTGTATATAAATGGGATATCAATAACTGGCTTACAATAAGGCCCTAGCGACCTTTATGACCACAGTATTATTGAATATTAAACAAAGTGATGTTCCCATACAGAGGACATAATTGACAGGTGATACAAAACTATTGCTTTACATACGAATTGAGCACAACATACCTATCATTGGCAAAACTGTATTCTTCACTAATTTGACCAAACTATGCAAGGCTTGTGGACAACTCAAACATACTAATATCAAAATTACTAGGTATCATTAGAAACAAACAAATAAATAAGATTATAAATAATAAAATATATTATAATACGATGATTATGTAACAGCAGTCACAGACAACCGCTTCAAAGATAGTTCATTGGGAACACATTCTGATGTTTTGTGATTTCACAAATGTGGCATACGACTCCGCTATTGAATGTCGAAGTTTGAAATGTCGACGTATGTTAGTTCTAAAGCACAGGATCTCGATGTACGCCAGTTCGAAAGTTCACTGGAGCGAAGTATGCAAGGCCGACGTATCGTTAGTTAGAAAGCATACGAGTGCGATGTACGCCAGTTCGAAATTACCCTGTTACGATGTATGAAATGCCTCCGTACTGAATTTCGCGACCAATTTCGAGGTAGCTGTACGTAGTTGGTCACAGTTCTAACCTAACCTAACCAGGGTAATTTCGAACTGGCGTACATCGCACTCGTATGCTTTCTAACTAACGATACGTCGGCCTTGCATACTTCGCTCCAGTGAACTTTCGAACTGGCGTACATCGAGATCCTGTGCTTTAGAACTAACATACGTCGACATTTCAAACTTCGACATTCAGTAGCGGAGTGGTGGCATACGCCTGGTCATGCGTCGCTGACAACTTTTTGGGATGTTTACAGTATACTTAATTCAGTGTTACTTCGCTTTTATTTCTCTATAATTATGGACTAAAATAACACAGAATTTAGCATGTCAATGTATTATATTTTCTTGTAACTATAGGAAAAGCGATCAAAAATCGCTCACTTAATTTAAAAGGAATGACGACTTTCAAGAGAAAAGTAGATATTTTTGACAAATACAGAATAATGTGCTAACAAACATGTTTCACACGTGATTCATTAAGTATCTAGTTGAGTAAGACAAGTACTACAGATATATAATTATGTTCTCAAATGAGTAAGTAAGAGTCGAGAGTTTTTTAAGTCTTTCAGAAGTCGAGCATACGTCAGATACATAAACGTGGTCCTCTGGTGCGATTCTAACGATGACACACTTTGTGGAATGAACATGGATTGGTTTAGAGTTATAACAGCTTCAGCTATTATAGTTTTACTCAAAAGTGGAGGATTTTCAGCTTCAAGTCATTTAATGTATTAGTCACAATGTTGATTGGCTACATTGGCCATTGCAACATTTATTCTTATGTTGCAATTTCCTAGAGAGATAATTCGAGCGCTGGTTAACTGAGTATTACATTAAGATAGAAAATAAATAAAAAATTAAGAGTATAGAAGAGAAATAAAATCAAGGGTGTAAAAAATAATATAACATCAAAATAACATTTAATAAAAATAAATGTTTCGAATATTCTATCAGATATAGTCTTCGAGAACTGCTGAAATAGCGATATTTCCTATTATTCAAACCGTGATTCACAAAAATATTGTGTGAATTATCACACAACATCGATTGCGGAACCTGAGCAAGTTCGAATCTATTTCATATCATTATTATACACGTGAAACTAGAAGTGGAGAAGAATTCGACTCAGTCACGTCGAATAGAAGGTAGAGTACCACAGCCTGGCGCCGTGTGGCCTAGTGCGAGCTTATTAACGTACTCGATCGTGTTAACGTAAGCATCAATTTGTCGTACTCTTTTTCTTTCCATCTAAAACGGGATAAGCGCCGTCCGGTGACAATTACGAAAAACCTCTTTTTTGTACAAATTGACGTAAGTGAACGTATACCGTATACGCGATCGAGTATGTTTAATAATTCGCATTATAGAACATGTAGAACAACGCGTAAGTTACTGTTGTTGCTGGGGCAGGTCGTCGAGCTTGTCCCAAATTGTAGTTTGGGATCGTATTATGATGTAATACACATCATAAACGTGAAGATGACTTTACTTGTAAAAAAAGTAATATCCAATGTTTGTAAGTAGCAGCACTAGGTGTGACAGGGCAGCTAGCTGCTACACGGTGGCGTGGCGCCGCCCGCGCAGGCGCGCGCGGCAGTACAGCCGCAGCAGCACGGCGCCGAACACCAGCAGCACGCCCAGCGCGCCGCCCCACGAGATGCGGTGCCCGTACACCACGCACGACAGCAGGATCGACACCGCCTGCAATATACATTTTAAGTTTGTTTAAAATATTTATTAGTTTATAGTTATTGTTTTTATACCTACTATTATGTATTGTGTTTTATGTTTATTTTTTTTCTGCGTCTTATCTGTTCCTTAACTTTTGAGAAATGCAATAAAAAAACCCAGTCAAATACCCTATTGCCACGGTTTTACGAAAATTACGTTGTGTCCGACATTATAGAACCTAGAAACGTGAGGTCAATGCTTGTACGATAGAAAAGGATATGCGAAAAATGACTGATAGTCCGAACGGCATGCCTCAGCATCGACTTCCCGGCACGCACCGTAACCATGTTCATAAAATCGAAAATAGCGACAATTTCGACAATTCAAACCGCTATTCCAATTGATTCAGCGTTGCCGGCACGCAAATTATATTAATATACTTCGGTACTTTTTAAACATATTGTATTAAATTAAATATATTTAAAGTAGAAAAATAATAATTACTTGTTCGTGTAAATAGGATGTAGATAAACAACTTTGTTTTGGCCACCATTTCGATGTAAGGCGAAGTTTTGGAGTTTAACTTTTGTTTTGGACTACAGTAATTGTATTCAACAGTCATAACTTGTGTTTTATTATTAAGTCTAAAAACCTTAATTCTACTGTAGGATTAAAACACATTTTTAATTCATATTAAGGTTGGTTTACTTCATACGTTGAAAACAGATCTCAAGCTGTCGTTATCAGTAACTACATGTCGAGCTGGGTTTCAGCTCCTAGTGGTGTTCCTCAAGGTTCCTTGATGGGTACGTTACTTATATCATTTATGTGAGCGACGTCGACTCGTGTTTCCACAACTCAAATTTACTTCGTTTTGCTGATGACATGAAGATATTTTCTGCAATATCTTCAGATGATGACATGGATGCTCTTCAATCTGGCGCGATTGGATGATTTTTGCTTGATCAACAAATTAGACATGAACCCTGTTTAATGTTCAGTAATCACTTTCAGCAGAAAATGGGTTCCTCTCCCTACAACATTTAAAATAAAAGGGCAGCTATTGCAGAGATGCGACGATGTTCGCGAACTAGGCGTATTTCAAACAGGCCATCTGTCGGAGCGTCATGATGATGGTGAAGACGACGGCGCCGAAGCGCGCGATGGTGCGGTAGATCAGTAGCTGTCCTATCACAGAGTACAACGCAGACAGAGTGATATAACCCACCTGTCGGAGCGTCATGATGATGGTGAAGACGACGGCGCCGAAGCGCGCGATGGTGCGGTAGATCAGTAGCTGTCCTATCACAGAGTACAATGCAGACAGAGTGATATAACCCACCTGTCGGAGCGTCATGATGATGGTGAAGACGACGGCGCCGAAGCGCGCGATGGTGCGGTAGATCAGTAGCTGTCCTATCACAGAGTACAATGCAGACAGAGTGATATAACCCACCTGTCGGAGCGTCATGATGATGGTGAAGACGACGGCGCCGAAGCGCGCGATGGTGCGGTAGATCAGTAGCTGTCCTATCACAGAGTACAATGCAGACAGAGTGATATAACCCACCTGTCGGAGCGTCATGATGATGGTGAAGACGACGGCGCCGAAGCGCGCGATGGTGCGGTAGATCAGTAGCTGTCCTATCACAGAGTACAATGCAGACAGAGTGATATAACCCACCTGTCGGAGCGTCATGATGATGGTGAAGACGACGGCGCCGAAGCGCGCGATGGTGCGGTAGATCAGTAGCTGTCCTATCACAGAGTACAATGCAGACAGAGTGATATAACCCACCTGTCGGAGCGTCATGATGATGGTGAAGACGACGGCGCCGAAGCGCGCGATGGTGCGGTAGATCAGTAGCTGTCCTATCACAGAGTACAATGCAGACAGAGTGATATAACCCACCTGTCGGAGCGTCATGATGATGGTGAAGACGACGGCGCCGAAGCGCGCGATGGTGCGGTAGATCAGTAGCTGTCCTATCACAGAGTACAATGCAGACAGAGTGATATAACCCACCTGTCGGAGCGTCATGATGATGGTGAAGACGACGGCGCCGAAGCGCGCGATGGTGCGGTAGATCAGTAGCTGTCCTATCACAGAGTACAATGCAGACAGAGTGATATAACCCACCTGTCGGAGCGTCATGATGATGGTGAAGACGACGGCGCCGAAGCGCGCGATGGTGCGGTAGATCAGTAGCTGTCCTATCACAGAGTACAATGCAGACAGAGTGATATAACCCACCTGTCGGAGCGTCATGATGATGGTGAAGACGACGGCGCCGAAGCGCGCGATGGTGCGGTAGATCAGTAGCTGTCCTATCACAGAGTACAATGCAGACAGAGTGATATAACCCACCTGTCGGAGCGTCATGATGATGGTGAAGACGACGGCGCCGAAGCGCGCGATGGTGCGGTAGATCAGTAGCTGTCCTATCACAGAGTACAATGCAGACAGAGTGATATAACCCACCTGTCGGAGCGTCATGATGATGGTGAAGACGACGGCGCCGAAGCGCGCGATGGTGCGGTAGATCAGTAGCTGTCCTATCACAGAGTACAATGCAGACAGAGTGATATAACCCACCTGTCGGAGCGTCATGATGATGGTGAAGACGACGGCGCCGAAGCGCGCGATGGTGCGGTAGATCAGTAGCTGTCCTATCACAGAGTACAATGCAGACAGAGTGATATAACCCACCTGTCGGAGCGTCATGATGATGGTGAAGACGACGGCGCCGAAGCGCGCGATGGTGCGGTAGATCAGTAGCTGTCCTATCACAGAGTACAATGCAGACAGAGTGATATAACCCACCTGTCGGAGCGTCATGATGATGGTGAAGACGACGGCGCCGAAGCGCGCGATGGTGCGGTAGATCAGTAGCTGTCCTATCACAGAGTACAATGCAGACAGAGTGATATAACCCACCTGTCGGAGCGTCATGATGATGGTGAAGACGACGGCGCCGAAGCGCGCGATGGTGCGGTAGATCAGTAGCTGTCCTATCACAGAGTACAATGCAGACAGAGTGATATAACCCACCTGTCGGAGCGTCATGATGATGGTGAAGACGACGGCGCCGAAGCGCGCGATGGTGCGGTAGATCAGTAGCTGTCCTATCACAGAGTACAATGCAGACAGAGTGATATAACCCACCTGTCGGAGCGTCATGATGATGGTGAAGACGACGGCGCCGAAGCGCGCGATGGTGCGGTAGATCAGTAGCTGTCCTATCACAGAGTACAATGCAGACAGAGTGATATAACCCACCTGTCGGAGCGTCATGATGATGGTGAAGACGACGGCGCCGAAGCGCGCGATGGTGCGGTAGATCAGTAGCTGTCCTATCACAGAGTACAATGCAGACAGAGTGATATAACCCACCTGTCGGAGCGTCATGATGATGGTGAAGACGACGGCGCCGAAGCGCGCGATGGTGCGGTAGATCAGTAGCTGTCCTATCACAGAGTACAATGCAGACAGAGTGATATAACCCACCTGTCGGAGCGTCATGATGATGGTGAAGACGACGGCGCCGAAGCGCGCGATGGTGCGGTAGATCAGTAGCTGTCCTATCACAGAGTACAATGCAGACAGAGTGATATAACCCACCTGTCGGAGCGTCATGATGATGGTGAAGACGACGGCGCCGAAGCGCGCGATGGTGCGGTAGATCAGTAGCTGTCCTATCACAGAGTACAATGCAGACAGAGTGATATAACCCACCTGTCGGAGCGTCATGATGATGGTGAAGACGACGGCGCCGAAGCGCGCGATGGTGCGGTAGATCAGCAGCTGCCCTATCGCCGAGCTCACCGACAGAACGATGCAGTCCGCCGCGAACACCGGGTGCTGCAAATTTTATACGGATAACATTGTTCTTTAAATTAATTAATTTGAGAAATACAAAACAACGCTGTGTTATTTGGTGTATCACAGACAGTACTCGTTTGCTGTCAGAACACAGCACACAAGTAAGTACTATCGGGGACATCTGCGTTCGACCAGTAGTTATCTAATAAAATCCTTTGAATCACACAATGCGCATGAGCAGTTAAGTTCCCGTCGACAAGTCATTTTAGCTAATCACAAGAAAGTCCCGAAACGATGTTTGTTCCGCAACAACACTCAACACTCAACACTCATCACTCATTTGCACTCACTTGCTGCTACCACGTTATCTGTAATATTTGAACTGATTTGTTCCTATATTGCTTTGGTTTATTAACTATTGATTGCCTTCCTGTTGACCCGTGTCATGTTTTCTGGACTTGAACTACGCCAAGGAACTTTTTGAGGGAAGAACTAAACCATATAGCAGCGTATCAATTGTAAATAGTTCCTCTCTACTCTATTCCTCTTGCGCCAATTTTCTTTAACAATCATCAAATTAACAACACATGCGTTACACAAGTGTGTGCCACACATGTGTTGGCGCGGGGCTACCTTTCTTTCAGTCGCCGGTTGTAAAATAGCCTTATGGGTGATTCAGCGGAAAAGTCCGCGATAGTACATACGTGCAGTAGCCTGAGCGGCGGCGCGTGGTGCGCATGCGCGGCGGCGGTGAGCGCGCAGCTGAAGGCGTTGACTGCGCACAGCATGTGCAGCGCGCCGCACTGGTAGCGCGCGAACACCGCGCCCTGCCACGACGACGTGAAGCTGTCGCACAGCATGTACAGCGCCAGCAGCGCCACTCCCGACATCGTCATCACACTCGACACTGGAACATTCACAATTTTCAAATAATCCCGATGATGCATATCAATCACCCTGTATATTGTTACCTTAATTTGTCAATCATCCTGTATATTGTTCTGAGGGACACGAGCACGGCGGTGACGTACTGTACAGTACTTGTTGCTTACCCACGCTGTCGTCGTGGCTGCCGAACATGAAGAGCACCATGCCCACGGAGACGAGCACGGCGGTGACGTACTGTACAGTACTTGTTGCTTACCCACGCTGTCGTCGTGGCTGCCGAACATGAAGAGCACCATGCCCACGGAGACGAGCACGGCGGTGACGTACTGTACAGTACTTGTTGCTTACCCACGCTGTCGTCGTGGCTGCCGAACATGAAGAGCACCATGCCCACGGAGACGAGCACGGCGGTGACGTACTGTACAGTACTTGTTGCTTACCCACGCTGTCGTCGTGGCTGCCGAACATGAAGAGCACCATGCCCACGGAGACGAGCACGGCGGTGACGTACTGTACAGTACTTGTTGCTTACCCACGCTGTCGTCGTGGCTGCCGAACATGAAGAGCACCATGCCCACGGAGACGAGCACGGCGGTGACGTACTGTACAGTACTTGTTGCTTACCCACGCTGTCGTCGTGGCTGCCGAACATGAAGAGCACCATGCCCACGGAGACGAGCACGGCGGTGACGTACTGTACAGTACTTGTTGCTTACCCACGCTGTCGTCGTGGCTGCCGAACATGAAGAGCACCATGCCCACGGAGACGAGCACGGCGGTGACGTACTGTACAGTACTTCTTGCTTACCCACGCTATCGTCGTGGCTGCCGATCATGAAGAGCACCATGCCCACGGAGACGAGCACGGCGGTGACGTACTGTACAGTACTTGTTGCTTACACACGCTGTCGTCGTGGCTGCCGAACATGAAGAGCACCATGCCCACGGAGACGAGCACGGCGGTGACGTACTGTACAGTACTTGTTGCTTACCCACGCTGTCGTCGTGGCTGCCGAACATGAAGAGCACCATGCCCACGGAGACGAGCACGGCGGTGACGTACTGTACAGTACTTGTTGCTTACCCACGCTGTCGTCGTGGCTGCCGAACATGAAGAGCACCATGCCCACGGAGACGAGCACGGCGGTGACGTACTGTACAGTACTTGTTGCTTACCCACGCTGTCGTCGTGGCTGCCGAACATGAAGAGCACCATGCCCACGGAGACGAGCACGGCGGTGACGTACTGTACAGTACTTGTTGCTTACCCACGCTGTCGTCGTGGCTGCCGAACATGAAGAGCACCATGCCCACGGAGACGAGCACGGCGGTGACGTACTGTACAGTACTTGTTGCTTACCCACGCTGTCGTCGTGGCTGCCGAACATGAAGAGCACCATGCCCACGGAGACGAGCACGGCGGTGACGTACTGTACAGTACTTGTTGCTTACCCACGCTGTCGTCGTGGCTGCCGAACATGAAGAGCACCATGCCCACGGAGACGAGCACGGCGGTGACGTACTGTACAGTACTTGTTGCTTACCCACGCTGTCGTCGTGGCTGCCGAACATGAAGAGCACCATGCCCACGGAGACGAGCACGGCGGTGACGTACTGTACAGTACTTGTTGCTTACCCACGCTGTCGTCGTGGCTGCCGAACATGAAGAGCACCATGCCCACGGAGACGAGCACGGCGGTGACGTACTGTACAGTACTTGTTGCTTACCCACGCTGTCGTCGTGGCTGCCGAACATGAAGAGCACCATGCCCACGGAGACGAGCACGGCGGTGACGTACTGTACAGTACTTGTTGCTTACCCACGCTGTCGTCGTGGCTGCCGAACATGAAGAGCACCATGCCCACGGAGACGAGCACGGCGGTGACGTACTGTACAGTACTTGTTGCTTACCCACGCTGTCGTCGTGGCTGCCGAACATGAAGAGCACCATGCCCACGGAGACGAGCACGGCGGTGACGTACTGTACAGTACTTGTTGCTTACCCACGCTGTCGTCGTGGCTGCCGAACATGAAGAGCACCATGCCCACGGAGACGAGCACGGCGGTGACGTACTGTACAGTACTTGTTGCTTACCCACGCTGTCGTCGTGGCTGCCGAACATGAAGAGCACCATGCCCACGGAGACGAGCACGGCGGTGACGTACTGTACAGTACTTGTTGCTTACCCACGCTGTCGTCGTGGCTGCCGAACATGAAGAGCACCATGCCCACGGAGACGAGCACGGCGGTGACGTACTGTACAGTACTTGTTGCTTACCCACGCTGTCGTCATGGCTGCCAAACATGAAGAGCACCATGCCCACGGAGATAAGCACGGCGGTGACGTACTCGTACAGCTCGTACTTGTTGCGGGACACCAGCTTGCCCATTAGCATCACTGGGATCACCTTGCACGACTTCGATAGCACCTAAAGAGACACAACGGTTTGAACGATTAGTAGGACGGCAATCAGGTGGTAGTGGACTCAACCCAGTACCACTAGGGGTTGACCTATCTATTGTGTCCATAAAAGTTCGGAGAATGCATATAAAAAAAACATTTTGATGGATGAATAATGTTGAGGTTACCTGCGTGGGAAAGCTGACGTACTTGAGCGCCTCGTACTGGCACCAGGCGCTGAGCACGTTGGTGAGCGAGCAGTACGAGAACTTGTAGAGCGGCGCGGGCGCCAGGCTCGCTCGCGTGCACAGCAGCCGCGCGCCCGCCACCAGCAGCGCGGCCAGGCGGTTCACGAACACCAGGAACTGCGAGTCGCTGAAGCGCAGCGTGCTGCCGTCCGACATCACGTAGCTCTGCAACGAAGAAAGGTCAGCTATATACAAAAGGGAAACTGACTGGCTGATACCAACACAGCCGAAAATACAGGGACGAGGAACATGACATTTTGCACAAGTCTTCCTTTTATGAAGTAGATGAGCACTAAGAAAGTATTTTTGGAAAGTCAACCTTTAAAGGGGGTACGAGGGAAAATCTTTTGTACTAAATCTGCGCAGACGAAAACGCAGGCGAAGAGCTAGTTTAATATAAATAATCAGATCGACAAGAAGCCAATACTGATATTATTCGACAAAAGATAAAAGTCGTCACAAAAACAAGAACATTTTTAACTGATTCTGTTAAGAACATGTGTAAGTATCATAGAACTGAAATTATTTATCATAACCATAAATGTATATTTGCAAGAAAATACATAAAAATCACAAGGAAAGATCTTACATCCTAAAAGTTATTGTACTGCCTGCAAGCAAGCGTGCAAATTATTAACTTAATATTTATGTCATTTTTATTATCATGCAATTCAAATTATTATTACAATTATTATAAAATCTATTTATTATATTCATTCATCGTTAACATTATACTATAGAAACAACTGTTTTGTAGCCACTCTGTCAACTTTTTTAAAATAAGTAGGTACCCTGCAACAATTTTATTTCCTTTGGAATGTTATTATAAAATTCAAATTCAAATTATTTATTTGTGAACATAGGGTATGGGTTACAGATACAAATCAGTATTTTCATCTTCTTATCAATATATATATATAAATGAATCCCTATTTCCCTTGGTCACGGCATCATGCGTGAACGGCTGGACCAATTTCGCAAATTCTTTTTTTGTTGCGTTTGAGGAGGTTGCCAGGAGAAGGTTCTTATGAAAGAAAATTTTGAAAAAAAATACAAATCCGGGTGAAGCCAGGGCGGGCCACTAGTATTAAATGCATTTTTTTAATATTTATTTTCTTGGTTGAAACTCACTATGTTGCTTAAAGATTACTTTAGGAAAACTGATCGTCCTAAATTTTTTATTAGTTAAAAAAAAATAGGTACGAACAGTTTTCCTGTAACATGATTATGAAGTGGAGCTTTGATATGACCGAAGTTTTCAGGTGGTTCTAGTACAGGCATATTATAATTATAAAGGATCGGTTTTTTAGCAGATGGCACGTCAGTATACTCAGCTATAGTTTTATATTAAAAAATACCAAAATAAAGGTAGGTTGGTAGGTATTTCCAAATTAGTAAGCATTTTCCTTGTTATAACATCTTGTTGACATGTCAAGTCATGGAACTATTATATACTGGTGAAAAAGGTAAAAAACATTTCTCTCGTAATATCTTACTCGGAAATAAGGACTATGTGAAAATATACAATGCCATTTTAGTCGTAAAGCAAAAACAAAAACCTCTAAGCGCGATTAAATACTTTATTACCAAACACATACTGACAACATTAAGACGGCAATAAAGAAACACACTTTTCCAACAGGGCCACTGAAAGTGGTCCGACTATTGGAGAGCATCTACAAGAACTATTCGTTCAAGGTGACTCACGACGGCCTCCCTTCGGATGACGTCACTGTGCACGCAGGTGGCCGCCAAGGCTGCCTCCTCTCGCCTCTACTCTTTGTAGTCGTTATCAACGGTATTATGCTTCGCATTCACGATAAATAGCGCCGCGGGTATAGTGGGGATTATCCAACGTCTTGGAAGTCCTGGACTACACCGATGGCTTATGCCTCCTGAATCATACATACGCCGCGCCGTCGCATCCTCGAAATTTACTGGCCCAAGACCATCTGTAACGTAGAGCTGCTGGAGAAACGTACGTGCCCGATCGACCGCCAGATCAAGCGCCGTAAGTGGAGGTGGATTGGTCACACGCTCCAGCGGGTTTCCGATCACATTCCCAATCAGGCCATGGACGGGGACAGCCAAGCTTCCGTTTCTCTTGGGGAATCCATCAAAGGAAAAAAAATACAACCGCTTTCCAAATTAAAAAAAAAAACACCTTAACAAAATAACTTTAATTTCGTAAGTCGGTGTTAAAATACGAAGAAACAACCAAAACCACCGACTTCTGAAATTTTGTTATAGTGTTTTTATACTTTGGAAGTCGGTTGTAGTTTTTTTCCTTTGATGGAAATTAAAGTTATTTTTAACCGACTTCAAAAAAAAGAGGAGGTTCTCAATTCGTCGGAACCTTTTTTTTTAATTTTTTTTATATTTTTATTTTTTTTTATGTATGTTCCCCGATTACTTGAAGATGGCTCGACCGATTTGGATTTTTTTTTGTTTGAAATGGTATACTTCCCAAGTGGTCCCATGATCATCAAATCAGGATCTGATGATGGGATCCTGGAGAAATAGAGAGAACTTTTCAAATTTTATAAGCACACTAGAGCGATTTGGGTAGTTTTTGGAAGAGTACTTTCTCGGAGTAGTTCCATTTCAATTTGGTGAAGATCTGATGAAGAACTTCGAAGATAGGCAACGGAACTCTTCAATAAATGATAGCAAATGGACTGGAATTGCTGAAATCTCATGTCTGTCTATTGTTACACCAGTTCATAACATAACATCACGCCGGTACGCTGTGAAGGAGTAAGCACATGTGAACCACTAAAAAGTGAAAAAAAAAAACCAAAAAAATACAACCGACTTCCAAATAAAAAACACTTAAAAGTATAAAATAACTTTAACTTCGGCAGTCGGTGTCAACGAAAAAACATCCAAAAACACCTGGAATCGGAACCTATTTGGAAGTCGGTTATATTTTTTGGTAAAAAGTTTTTATTTTATACTTTTCTGTGTTTTGGAAGTCAGTTGGATTTTTTTTTATAAAAGGTTTTTTTTTCGTTTTTTCGTCTACTTTACTCGGATGCTATATTTTCTATTTCCTCCAGCTATTTTGATTTAAAAACCAAACTACTCAACCGATTTTGATGAAGTTTTTTCAAATCGGTTCATAAATGAGGGAGACATGAGGTAACAAACATGAAAAAAATACAACCGAATTGAGAACCTCCTCCCTTCTTTGAAGTCGGTTAAAAAGGAAGCGTGGCCGTCCCCGTCCAACCTGTCGACGAACCGTGTTGGCCGAAGCGACGCGCATCGGATTGACGAGGAGCGGGGTGGAGCGTGAAGCGAGGACTGTTCGCGATGGCGGACTACTGTGGACCCTCATATAGGATATTAAGTAAAGTGAATTAATCTGATACGCGTCGCCCTCGGAGCGCAATGCTCGGACCGCGCTCTCAACAGCGTGTTTCAAACTACGTCATGCGTCATAACAATCATCAAGTAAAATGAAGAAACTCGGCACAAGTCACCTGCGTCATGATCTTCTCCTGCAGCAGCCCCCACACGAGGTAGGCGGCCATGAGCCCCGTGAAGCAGAAGGCGAGCTCGGCGCCCTCGCGCGCCGGCGTGTCCTCCTTGCGCTTGGCCGCCTCGGGCAGGCGCTCGCCCGGCTCGCCGAAGCACGCGAACAGCATGCGGTATGTGGGCCCGGAGTTGCCTGCAAATAACATCAGTGGGATGAATTACTAGCTTCTTTCTGCCCACGGCTTTGCCCGCCTGATCCTATGCCCTAACGCCATAGGATACCAAGACTTCTACTTGGATTACTAGGCCCTGGGCATAGCAGAATACCAGGGGCCCAAGTCTGCTAATTTAAGAATGGCTCAATTGAATATCAATTGGATCTCAGTAGCAGATTTAACTACATTTGGTATTCCGCTACTAATTTAAGACCAATGGTTTTCCAGTGACATTCCATTGAACTGCTATCAGAATAATTGCTAGTCTGCTCTTCAATCGTGTTACAATTGTAAATCGATTGTGGACTTAATCGGTATTCTACACTTATTTGACGTATGTTTGACATTTAGATCAATCGACACTCAATTGAATCTTAGTGTCAATTTTACTATTGAAGTACGATTGTGCAACAATAGATAATCTTAGGATTTTACAAGCCACTCAACGAAAAATATTAAAAAAGATACTGAAAAGATGCTGCGGTCATTGTTACGATGGCGTATTCTAGCATTAGCTAATGCGCAAGATCGCCGCCGTCACCTTTTGACTCAGCGCCGTAAAAAGCGGGCCTCGATGAGGGAAACGGTGGATGCCGTGGAAGATTTACCCTATGCGGAATTTATTAAAACATTCCGCCTTGGAAAAGCGGAAGTGAGGGCCCTGACAATTAAGCTCACACCTTTGCTACCACGACAACGGAGGAAAGATGCAATATCACCTAATTTGAAGGTTAGTAAAGTGCTATAATATTTCTTGTATTTTGTATGTATACTTTACTAGCTTCCGCCAGCGACTTCGTCCGCGACATTTTACAATAGGTACCTATTGTAAAATGTTTTTACAAAGTTCTATAGATGTGAAAATATAATTTGGCGAGTACTTACCGATTAGAAATTTACTGTAGATATCCAACATCCAATAAACCAATTAAATAATAAGATGTATTTTGTTGATTTTGTTTTCAGACGGAACTTCAAACAAAACCGATACCGGTAAGGCGGTAACAATAAATTTGTCGTGACATTGACATTGACGTGCAAGATGACAGATGTTTTTTTTT
>NDFZ01004865.1:52122-70269 GCA_002192655.3 Mamestra configurata
GGGGCCCAAGTCTGCTAATTTAAGAATGGCTCAATTGAATATCAATTGGATCTCAGTAGCAGATTTAACTACATTTGGTATTCCGCTACTAATTTAAGACCAATGGTTTTCCAGTGACATTCCATTGAACTGCTATCAGAATAATTGCTAGTCTGCTCT
The DNA here is from genome assembly GCA_002192655.3 of Mamestra configurata. NCBI lineage: Eukaryota > Metazoa > Arthropoda > Insecta > Lepidoptera > Noctuidae > Mamestra > Mamestra configurata. Next base: position 52,282 of record NDFZ01004865.1, read on the forward strand.
TCAATCGTGTTACAATTGTAAATCGATTGTGGACTTAATCGGTATTCTACACTTATTTGACGTATGTTTGACATTTAGATCAATCGACACTCAATTGAATCTTAGTGTCAATTTTACTATTGAAGTACGATTGTGCAACAATAGATAATCTTAGGATTTTACAAGCCACTCAACGAAAAATATTAAAAAAGATACTGAAAAGATGCTGCGGTCATTGTTACGATGGCGTATTCTAGCATTAGCTAATGCGCAAGATCGCCGCCGTCACCTTTTGACTCAGCGCCGTAAAAAGCGGGCCTCGATGAGGGAAACGGTGGATGCCGTGGAAGATTTACCCTATGCGGAATTTATTAAAACATTCCGCCTTGGAAAAGCGGAAGTGAGGGCCCTGACAATTAAGCTCACACCTTTGCTACCACGACAACGGAGGAAAGATGCAATATCACCTAATTTGAAGGTTAGTAAAGTGCTATAATATTTCTTGTATTTTGTATGTATACTTTACTAGCTTCCGCCAGCGACTTCGTCCGCGACATTTTACAATAGGTACCTATTGTAAAATGTTTTTACAAAGTTCTATAGATGTGAAAATATAATTTGGCGAGTACTTACCGATTAGAAATTTACTGTAGATATCCAACATCCAATAAACCAATTAAATAATAAGATGTATTTTGTTGATTTTGTTTTCAGACGGAACTTCAAACAAAACCGATACCGGTAAGGCGGTAACAATAAATTTGTCGTGACATTGACATTGACGTGCAAGATGACAGATGTTTTTTTTTAATTTTCAACCTGGTCATAGATAATTATGTAATACAGCCACCGTATTTGAAATAAAGTCTTTCTAACATCGTTTAAGTCATGTTTTATCGACAAGGCGATTCATTGCAGACAATATAGTTCGTAATTGAATCACAGAAAATGATAAAAACGTATATTTAAATCAAACCAATAGTTCATTCACTCATTCAGCTTCTTGGTAGATTTTGAATGGCAACACCTATAACTGTTCAACTGAGAGTCAATCACACTTACACTACGATTCCATTACGACTCCATTGAGCTTACATACAAGTTTTTGCAGAATACCAAATTTGTTCTAATCGTAATGGAGTCGTGATTGACTCTCAATTGAATTTCAATAGCATGTGAGTTAAATATAATTAGCAGACTTGGGCCCCAGGACTACTACTAGGACATAACGCGGTAACGCCAGTATACCAGGACTACTACTAGGTCATAGGTTCCTGGCAGTTATTTTAGTTCAGTTACAGATGTCATGGCACTAACTGCATCAGATTGCTCGAAAAATGACTTGTTTGCAACTTTTTAGTCGCTTTTGCGGTCGCTAATTTATTACTGATTTCGCTCGAATGTATAGCATACGTAGACAAATATCATAATTAAATTCTTAACAACACAATTATGTAAAGTAATTCCAAATGTGACGCTTTTACTTATTTTTCATGTAACATGATACTGTTCATCGTTCGCGCGCGCGGCCGGCTAGTGTTAGCTACTTCCGCTCCATCTGTGGTTCATTACAAATGAATAACCTACTTACAACATGTTTGCGAACACGTGTAAGATTACACGAATAACTCTAAAATATATTTATTGAACACCTTAATATTATCTTCACAGGTTGCCCTAATACGATAGGCAAATGCCTATATATCTGCCGACTAAAATGCTGCCAGTATCCGATAAAACGCATAAAATAAGGTTCATTTTTATAAATACGAAGCAACGTCATACTTTATGCTTATGATAAATGATATTTAGAAACAACGAAAAAAAACTGAATTGTATTTCTATTATTATGACCATTGTATGTATAAGACACTAGAATGGAGTCGTTACAACAGCACGGGTAATGTCTATTGTTATTCCGCCATAGAATGCGAGTATTATCAAGGTTGAATCAGTTGAATGGACTGTAGTGACTTACTGTACTTATGATTTAAGCTATCACCAATTTAATTGGTTTTGTAATTTCTAAAACAATAGGGTTTGTACCCAAAATAGTAGATCTGTCACCAAAATGTAGTTGCTAAACAATATAAAAACAATTCCATAATGAATCACATATAGTCATCTGGATATATTTTCAAGTGTCAAATAAATAGGTTTGGATTTATTATAGCGGGCTGATATCTCAAGGAATCGCACTCAACTTCACGAAACCGGTTTCTGTGTGTGTTGCGAAACGTTTTTTTGTTTTTTGTGTGGTTTGACAGTATGACTTATATTGATTTACTTTATGGTATTTGTTGTTCAAACTGCTTTCTTTTATTTTATTTTGTTTGTTATTTACACTAACTTATATACATAATTATATCGTTTACTACACATTAACATTTATCATTACATTTATATTTATCTACTTTTACATTTCACACCCACAAAACTGATTTACATCCGTACACTTCAACGAAGGTTCAGTTGAAAACCAGCGTCAGGCAACTCCTAGTTGTCTGGCATTTTGCTGAACTGGACCTATTTGGCGCAGCCGCGGGGCATACAATGTTTTTGTTTTAAAATTAAGCTGTCTTTTATTTTTATCTACAATGTGTGTCTGTGTGTGTGCCAAATAAACTAGTTTTCTTTCTTTCTTTTCTTTTCTTTCTTAACTGTATTATCAAATTAATTGAAAACGATAATTAAAAAAATATATTATATAAATAATAATTTAATCAAATATACATTCGGCTTAAGTAAATTGCGGTACTGACCAAGGAAAGTCGACGGCGACTATTTCTGCCTGCAGGGTTTAAAGGAACCTAACCTATCCGAGTCGGGTTGCCCTAAGTTCCCAAATTGATAATTAATAAAAACTGATAATGTTCATTATAAACTGAACCATTAAATTAGTAACTTTGATAATATGAAGTCTTATAACGATCATGATTCCGGTCTAAGAGAGAGACGGAGCTATACATAGCGAATAGCACTATCCCTTTAACATCATCGGAATTGTAAGTCGGCTGAACGAAATAAATTGTAACTACTGTACCTACTGGTGACATAATAACAAAATAAGAACAAGTCGCTATCCGGGGACAATTAATCGATTTATTTGGTGAAAGATATACCATTCTGAGTACGAAGCTATTATTTAAGGGATAAACTACGATTTTATTGATAATTCATCTCTTATTTAACATAAATATTGACATTAATTTAGTAATTCATACCTGGCGACATTTTTTATGAGAATGAAAATATTTCGATACAATTTGATAATAAATATAACTTTGGTGACAAAAAATATAATTCCCATATTTTTACTAGCCCCAATGAATTCATCCTCCGGTCAAAGCCTGGCTAGAAGAATTGTAAAATATAAATAAAACGTATTTATAAAACTCTCCAATACAGTAAAATAATATCTTATATTTCTTTCTATTACGCCGAAAAATGCTGTCCGTTAAGTGTTGTTATAAAGTTTACACTGTTTATGTTTTATAATAGGCATACCAGGAAAATTAATTAAGAGAAAAATCACAGATAGAGCGGAACTAATGAGCATGTTAAAACACGTCATAACACTGATTAGTGATAACTCTCGCCGAATACTCACTGAGCTTATCAAAGTAGTTGATTTTTTCGAGATACTTGTACAGTATGAACATGGGCACCAACACTGTGGAGTAGCCCACCAGGTTCAGCAGCAGCCGGAAGAACCTGGAATAAAATAAATTGTAGAAGTAGAGCTTGCTAAGCATTGCTTAACACATTAGTAAATACCAACATGTAGAGCCAAGAAAACCATCCTTACTGTTATGAAATTGAGGCACTGTCTATCAAATTGTTAACAACCATGTGTGGGTATCTGTACCAGGGTTGTTGCGAATATCAGCATCAGCATCCGCAGATTATCAGTATTGTTTTTATATCAGCATCAGCAACAATCTCAATTTAATGCTGACATTCAAGTTGTAACGTATTTGTTGAAGGTGGGACTTAGCAAGAGCCACGTGGAGTTTTATTGATAAAACATGAAACATTATTGATTAATTACAGATGATTATATTGAAAAAAAAACATATTATAAAAACATGTTACATAATTAATATTATACCTACATAGTATAGAGGTTGAGCTAGTATATTTTGTTAATAAAAAATAGTATCATTACAATAACTTGTCTTTTATACAAAATCTTATATCAGATTTACTAAAAATTTTATGGTTGATATGTTTTATTTGAGTAAATTATTAAAATCGGCATGAGCAACAACCCTGGTCTGTACCATACTTAATTTTGAACAGCACAGCAGTGAACAGCAAGGCAGTGATCTGCTCTGGTTTGAATTTTATTGATACTGATGCAGTTATAGGCTCTTGGTCAATTTTATAGATAGTTCAAATAATATTTTTTTAATTACAAATAAAATGTACTCTGTATGTATAATAAGACTTCAATTTAAGATCATTTTTAGATTTGACTAAGTAATAAGATGGCCGCTAAATTTGAGTAAACTACAAGCTTACCATGAATACTCAATGTCGCTGAGTGTGGCCGAGCGCTCATATGCATCAATGAGCAGGTGGTAGAGGTGGGAGATCAGCCACATCACCCCCAGGCATATCACCCCCATGGACCTGTTTCAAGGAACATATGCAAAGCTTACTAGAAGTACATGTTCAAGGATTAAAAACCATTTTATTATGTTTGTTTGTGTGTTCCAATCTCGTGAAGATAAATATCTTTACATTGCTTATTTTGTTTAGGTGACTAGCTTCTCTCCATTGCTTCTCTCTTGTTAATATAGATTGTCACAAAACAAACAGTAGCCTATAACCATCTTCAGGGTCCTGTCTATCTCTGTACCAAATCAGTTCAGCAATTTAGAGATGAAAGTGTAACAAACAAACTCACTTGGGCTTTAGTTAGGATTAGGATTTATCCAAATAATTGTATTATTTGTTCCTGCCATAATTTGACAGTGACATGACTTGCAGGCAGGGACATGCTTTCTTTTATTGACATAAGTTTTTTACTAATTGCATCAATAATCACATAGCCCAATTAGTAATGGCCCATAGACTATGGAAAATTTATATTTTATTTACCAAAAATCATAGGCATATAATTTTCATGTTTTACTAACAAACTGGACTGTATATTGTCTAAAGAAATAAAAATGAAGAGGGTATTTATATAATTAACTAGCAATGCAAATGAGATTGTCATTCAGAATTCTGGCTATTCTGCTTGAAGCCCGGACAAAAACTAGTAAAGTTTGTATGTTTTAGGACCCTCTGACCCTCGGTTAATACTTTGTCAGATTCTCACTACAAACTCAAAGTCACAAGTACACAGGATATTGGTCACGGAGTGCAGTGACAAAAGTTAGTGCATTATAATAAATATTTAATAGGCCGAGCTAGTCTTTCCTATCATCTAAAACAATATAATTAACTCAGAAAAAAAATCTGTGCTCTGGCTAGCATGCCTATGTGGCAAGCTCACTTTTTAATCTAACTTGTGTTTTACAGTCATAGCTGCGTCTTTGACAAAACTCAGTAAAGTCGTAAAGTAGCAGTTTGCAATCAGTAATTAAGTGAAAAACAAATTCATGCATATCCAGTAAAACATTCTGATAGTCCTGCTAAACAAACGCTGGCAATATAGAAGCCTTTTTGAGAATAAGCACCAGACCCCGGCTCTTAATATTCATGACTAAGATAAGTAAAATTAATTAAACTAGTATTTGCAAGTTTAGTGCGAAACTTACCATACCGCTATCCCTGTAGACATTGTACCGTTCTGTGTGAACAATCACAAATATATATTTAACACATATAAAATACTGACTGATATGTTATTAAATGTTTTTGATTGTATTATTGTTAATTCACTGTATTAAAAAAAAATATTTCATTATTTCAATGAACCTCTGAGACATCCTCAACCGACCCATAGTTTTGAAACGTCAAACTTGACAGCAAAGAGTATAGTAAGTAATAGGGAAAAGAGAGCCCTCTCACGTAAATTTTTGAACCACAAATTGAGAGTAACATGAGTACCTCATAGCAGAGATGGCGCTGTGAGGAGTTTTACACATACGCACACAATCACAACCTCTTCACGCACACATACACACACTCTGCACACACACATACACAAGCTCTGCACGCACACAGCTATCTATAACTGGAGGCCTCTTATGGTCATAGGTCCAATTTTGTAACATTTAAACTAGAGATATTATTATCTCAAAATACACTTTCTCCAAATACATTTGAAAAGTAAAACATTACTGAGCATTTAGTTGATAATAACGTAAATAATATTTTACTTTTAGGAGATTGTTTATTTTGCGTTTATATCTCCAGTTTAAATGCTACAAAATTGGACTTGTTGCATGTTATGTAATTATGTGTATGTGTGTATTTGTGTGTTGTGTTGTTATGTTGTGTAATTGTTTTTTTTTATTTCTAATATAGTACAATATTTTCAAGCCCTATTTGTGAAAAAATATTAGACATAAAAATATAGTTGAAGTTATTTTACAAACATGGTGTTGTAAATATTCTATATTCAAGATAGTGGAATGGAATCACAAATAAAAGAAGTAATAAATTTATCTTTCATTTATTGTTTTTGTAATGTTTATTTTTATTATAATATTTTTGTGCTTCATTTCAATAAAATATTACCTTGGGCAAAAGTGGCTTCTGCATTATCAGATGTTGTATTTGTTGAATCCATTTCAGCAGTAGATGATGTAGATGCTGAAACCAAGAATTATAATATGTAAAAATTATAATATATAAAGTATCATTACTCAGTCTTTTCTATAAATTTCTACTTGGATTAGATTTAAGCCGTTTGCATTCAGTAGTTTATTTAATTAATAAGCGGTTATGTAAAAAGTCACATCAAGATTGTTTTCTTTCTTTAACTACGTAAACCAATGGAGTACAGTGGTGTATTGGTGCTAATGTATAGTTTTTTACAAAAGATATCAATATAGAAGGTATTTACCAATATTCAATGTTGGAACAGCATTTTTGGTAAGACGTCCACTGGCTGTTCGGTAAAACTCTTCAAAATGGTTATCGCATATACGTATGTTGTTATGTATGTAATTATCACCCCTTTCTCGATCAATTTCAGCTAACACCATTTTCCACTGATCAAATTTTTCCGAATATGGGTATTCACTTGGTAGAAAGTGGTGAACTGTTCCTGAAAGATAAAAAACTGGTCAACAAATTTGTATTAATTGTAAAATTGTAATTGTTGTATTTTCAGCCACAGGTTTGAAATCGTCACTAAAAAATTGTCTGATGATTGTTATTTTACATGATGTATCATGTAACTTAGCCCAATCACCAGAACTGCTGTTATGCAGTGCAATATTATCAACTGGTAAAACTGTTTACAATAAATTTGTGATATATATAGAGCTAAACGAATTTGATGAGATGTAAATAATTAACGTGGGAACCAACCTTTATAAGGAATACATCCAAAATAGCACTGGCATTTTGCAAGTTTCGTCAATTCCAAATCAAAAGGTAATATCGAGGTCCAGCATGTACACGGCGTTGGGTCAATCGTTTACGTATCTTATCACAAAGTCCAGAGAAGAAGCAGGGTCAAAAGTTTAAAGCAAGCGTCGTAAAAGAGCACAAAACAGAAAACTAGAACACCACACGAAACAAACGAACACGGCACGAAAAAATCTTTTCTGCTTTTCAAATGACAACGTACTTTTCCATTACACATTTACGTTTCGTTTCACTTATTCAATACGTGAACTTTAAAAACTGTTAATAATTTTGCTAGTATGTTTTTTTTTAATTTATTGATAATTAACTTATTGAAATATTAATAAATAATAATAAATATTTATTGTTAATAGTTGGATGGTTGGATGTATATTGTTGCACCGTTGTCAACTAGCTCTACCTATCGGCAAAAATTTGAAACTATGGTCAAAATTGCGGTTCCTTGCCGCAAAGATGGCAGCACAATCAGTGAATATTTTGTCAGCGAAGCCAATGTATGGAAGTGTCACCCCCCTGATCGACAGTAAGACAGACAGAAACCGAAGGGGATCTTATGACTTTGACGTTTGCATATATTGCTAGAGTTAGAAATATAAATAAAACAAATGTTGCCCAAATCTAAACTAATATAATAAAGTGGAAAGATTTGTTGAAAAACTACTGTACCAATTTTAAAAATTTTTTCACCGTTAGAAAGCTACATCTTCACCGAGTAAGATAGGCTATATTTTATTCCAAAAATAATTAGAGATACCCTACTAAAAATAATTACATATTGTGTTAGCATTTACTATATGTTAACTTAATATGTATGTATGCCATATAGCATACACGCATCGTCGACCTATCTGAATTCTGGCAAAGGAGAGGTCATCTTGAAGGTTGACATCAAAAAATGCATTGAACTCGGTAAACACGGACACTTTGATGGCAGAAACTAAAAAAGAAATACCTCAAATCTTCAGTTTTCTCTGGCAATGTTATAGACAACCAACTAAATTACTATATCGAAACAACCTTTTGGAATCTGCAGTTGGCTGTCAACAAGGTGATCCCCTCAGGCCAGTGATCTTTAGTTTAGCTATTCAACCAAATTATTCGACAGCTAAATTCTAAATTTAACGTTTGGTATCTTGATGATGGAACCCTTGGAGGCGATGTATATACTATTTTAAATGACCTACAATTTTTTTTAAATCAATTCCATTCCGTAGGAATTGATATGAACTTTTCCAAATGCGACTTTTTTTTATCGGACAATACTGACAGACTACTCACACTTCCAAAATTCAACACAATAGCCCCAGAAATTAAAATTATGGACAAAAGCGCTCTTCGCCTCCTTGGGTCCCCAATCATTGAGAATTTTTATTTATTTATTTGGTTAACCAACAATTGTATACACATCACATCACAGTTACATTCTATCTTATCCAGATTTTGTTGAAGAAAAAATTCAAAATTTAAATGACGTTTCGGACAGTTTTAAGTGACGTTTGCCCGAATTCAAATCCACCCGACTACCCTTCATCCCAAAGACGGTGGGATGAGCCGCTCTGCAGGCAAGTTCAGGAAAACCTTATTGCCTCATCAACTACTACTGCAGAGCGTGCGCGTGCTGGCGGTGGCTCAATGGGAGTCAGAACTCTGGCTTCACGCACTACCGTCGTCGAACATAGGCACCATGTTCGACGATACTACTTTCCGCCTTGCTGCCTGCCTGCGTCTTGGAATTCCTTGTTGTTCGCCTCATCGCTGCCACTGTGGCGAAGTTGTCAACAGTCTCGGACACCACGGCCTGTCATGCAGCCGTAGCGCGAATATTAACGACATCATCCGACGAAGTCTTGTCACCGTCGGCGTTCCGGCTCTATTAGAACCCAATGGCCTGGCACGCGACGATGGCAAGAGACCGCACGGCATATCGTTATTTCCATGGAAGATGGGTACCTAGGCCATTAGTGTGGGACGCTACTTGTGTTGATACTCTTGCGCCATCCCATCGTGCTGTGCTGGCGCTGCCGCTGTGACTGCGGAGAACCCCAAGCTGTGGAAATGTAATAAAATCGTTGATATTTTCGAGCCGTTTGGGGTTGAAACTCTCGGGTCGTGGGGTCCGAGTGCTCATAACTTGTTTAAAGATCTTTCAAAGCGCTTAGTTGCCACTTTGCGTGACCCAAGGGCTGGCTTTTACCTTGGACAAAGGATAAGCATTGCCATACTACGTCGCAATGCTGCCAGCCTTTTGGGTCCTACTTTACCATTGGCCAGTGATGCGGAGGATTTTATGTAAGTGTATATACCTATAGTAAATAGTTGTACCTACATTATGTATTTAATAATTATAGATCACTAGAACTTGAATTAGGTACCTATGTAATGTAACCCAAGGTGTAATTTTTTTTACATACAATGTCTTTCATCGCATTCGCTGCGAAAACTATTTATTATACATAAAAATAATGTGCTACATAATTAAAGTACCTACTCATTATTACCTAGAAAAAAGTTCGCGAGGCTATATGTCTGACTATTATGGTTAAGTTACAGTGACCGCTTTTTGTTAAAATTATTCAATCAAAGCTCAGTTAAAAAGAAAAAGTGATGATTTTGATATCAAGATATTAATCCTTATCCATTTAAATAAGGTTGATAATGTACATGTAAATTACACTTTAAATTAATCAAACCGGACCTTTCGTTTCAAAGTTACGCCGGGGTCTAAAATGCTCTAGGTAAGAAAAATCCGATGAAGTTGAAACACGGCCTTAATGACCAAATCATTCAAGCATATAAAATAAGACTAACAAATATTTGGATTTTTGGAAAAGGGGTGATGAAGTTTTTGGGGGAGGACATTATTGCTTACTTCAATTAACGTGGGAATTGGTATGAACAAGCTATTAGTGGGATAATTGAAACAGATCTAACGATTTTTGCAAAATCAACCCCTGACGAGGTGAACGGGGTGGATAGTTGCGCTGATCCAGAGACCACAGAATCAGCAGCAGAAATGGCTGGGTAATAAATGGAAATCGTTTTGCTTAATTTTCCAAAACTAAAGGGGGTAGAGCGGACGTTGAAGTTTGTGGAGTACCTACTAAATCCGCGCGGACGAAGTCGCGGGCGAAGTGCTAGTTTGAAATAAAAGCGTAATCGCGACGATCAGTGAACATGGACATTACAACGGATCGAGATCACCGTGACAACAAAGTAGGTAAATGCTAAGATGCCAGGGTTGCGGAATTTGTTCGAAAGAGTCACCGCGGCCCTGGAACGCAAAGGGCTTCAGAAGGAAAACAAATGGGTTTTAGTCAGTAAGAGTCTGACACGACCTTCCGCTCCACACAGAGCGGAAGAAGTCATTAAATTTAATGATTTCCAAACCTTAACAAAAAATTAAATGCTAACTAATATGCGTTAGCGCAGACGTGCTTTGAGGTGTGTAACAGCTGACTGCCTGGTAAGTTAATTTTAAGTTTCCAGTTTTTCAGTTAAGACTAAATTTTTCACGTTATTCGGTAATAGACTCCGACTTTCATCTTGTTCTTCAGGAGAAGATTCAGTGTGCAAACATTTAAAATATTTGGTTAGCTAGCGCCTGGTAAAAAAGCCATAATCCGTAAATCTATAACTTCGTCAATTTTCTTTAAGTCACGGGCTCAATGATTAAGAACTCCATAGTATGTGGACAGACAGACACATTCTGTTAAAGAAAACTAAATATACAATGACGTTAACCGTTTGATAGTTTTCTAACCTCTGTATTTTTGTTTCAATAATTATTATTTTCATAAATAGTTTTTTGTGCTTATCACGATATCTAGTTCAAACGGCATTGTTAATAATGTACAGAACTTATGGGAAATCAAAACTATTATCGCTTTAGAAAATGTGGTCTGATACTGTGATGTTTGTGTTGGAAGTATTGGCTGCGCTGTGTGCAGTGGCTGTGTGTGGGCCATGCTTGCTGGCGTGCGTGCGGCGGCTCGTGCTGGGCGACGAGCTGCTGCAGCGGGGCGGGGGGACCATGCGGGAGGCGGAGGTGCTGGGCTGCGACGAGCCCGCCTGCCCCTACTACAAGAAAAACATTCGGTACCTCATGGTGCCGGCCAGGCGGCAGCGGACCTTTAACTCACCCACCCGACAGTGTTCTTAATTCTACGAAGATTTATATTTTTGTTAGCTTTAATATACGTCTGTTTTAAAACTTGGGCAGTTTCTTTAGAGAATGTTTAGACCGATCGTCATCGTTACCTGCCCTCGCGAAGATTAATTCAGGGCAACAACTAATAAATGAGAATGATTATCACCACACACCTACTGAGTACCTGCAACTGGAACAACAACACCCATGCCCAACACCAATGTATACCACGACACATTACGTATTTAAGAAAATATTAGATAGGTATCTACCAGCACTTCAAAACTCAAAAAAAAACAAAGCATAATTGAAATAAATTCAATTAAACCATTACAAGCACTTTTAAATTGTCAAGGTCGGTCAGTCCAAAGAGATGAAGCTATTTGCACGTTCCAAAGCGTAGATCTCTATGGAGAAGAACGTGCAAGAAACTCCACGGACACCATATTTCTTACAATGATATGGTTACATAAATCTTGTGAAAATTACCTATACAAACATACATAGAAAGATATTTACTTTTCCAAAACTAGGGGGGCGTTCAAGTTTGTGAAGTAGGTACCTACTAAATCCGCGCGAACAGAGTCGCGGGCGAAGTATTTCAATAATAGACAGCAATTAGTTCAACGCCATCTATCCCGCCAGCGAAGAATTACTAACGAAATCCTGCATCGCGCAAGCAAAGTTCTCCGTGCGAACATGTCCGTCTGGTCGGATCCTCCCTTTTCAATGGAGGTTTGCGGGACTTACTCACTGTTCCGCATCCCTCTCTAAACACAACGATTTTCATTAATTCCCCAGCCATTTCTGCTGCTGATTCTGTGGTCTCAGTATCAGCGAAACTATACACCCGTTCATCTATTCATTTTATCTATTTGCCAGAATATAGGTACTTACAATAACATGGTAAAATAATTTTAGTCTCACTATATTCGATTTATCAGTCGTGCAAATATTTGTAGTACACGCAATAATATCATGAAATTACGAAATTACATCAATGTCATTTGTTATGTACACATCACAATCATAATAAAATTTACAGTCTTGCTTCGTTAATATTAATTAGGTTCGTTAACATAACATTTTAAAATACTTATATTAAATTACTAACTTATGTTAATTACTTTAATATTTATTTATATAGATGAAAAAAAAACTGTTTTAATAAAAACTTAACTATATACACTAGAAATAAAAATAAAAACTCCTAACTAAATTAACCCTAAAATATGGCGTTAAAAAATTCATCCGCTTTGCTGTCGACTGGAAGTGTACCCTTACCCCAATGCTTATTCTTTGACCAAGGTAAAAGCCAGCCCTTGGGTCACGTGAAGTGTCAACTAAGCGTCTTGAGAGATCTTTAAACAAGTTATGTGCACTCGGACCCCAAGACCCGAGAGTTTCAACCCCAATCAGTAATTAGATTATATTGTCTCACAATTATTACAGTTCATCAATTTATTGATTAAAATTTGTAAATAATGACATTAATTATAATTTAAATAAGTGTCAAAAAATTTATATAGTTATACATCATGTCCGTTTAAAATTAAAAAAAATATCTATTGAATAAAAACATGTGTCACAAAACCAATTTTTTAATTCTAAGTTTTTAAATTCATTCATTTTTCTAATTTTTTCTGGTAGTTTATTATAGATTTTCACGGCCAACTTTTATCGAAATCATTATTGCCGTGTTTCTACTTCATCGGACCAAGCATTAAGATTCTCCCTCCAGGTCGCTCAAACCGCAACATTTTTCTTACTTAGAGCATTTTTAAACCGTCGTTACTTTTAAACGAAAGGTCCGATTTGAATAATTTAAAGTGTAATTTACATGTACATAATCAACCTATATCAAACAATTTAAATGGATAAGGGTTCATACGATTTCCATAATTATACTTATTCACAGAATTCTTCGGAATATATAAATAAGTACACGCATACCAATTTTTTTGCGAAACGCAGAATTACCTACTAACCACCAACTACTACTAAGATCTTAGTAGAAGTTATAAGTAATAAGTAACACAGTGGCTCTGATTCAGCAAATAAAACCAAAATTTACCTATCTTGCAATTTTTATTGACATTTTTAAATTACAATACGCTACAATTTTTATTGAAGAATACTCAATCGATAGGTTCTATTGTCTTACTATAGTTGTGAGTCTAGTCGTCAATCGTCATCGTGGGGGTGGTATCCGATGAACTCGTTGTCGACGGCTATTTCCGGGTCGCGCTTGTACTTGGGCCGTCCGCACTCTTCGTGGCCGCGGGCTGCGCGGGCGCACACGACACAGTCTGCAGCGAGCAGCGGGAGCGGGGCGGCGGGCGAGTCGCCGGACGAGTGCGTCCGCGCCGGCACGGGCTGCTTACTCTGCAACAAGCGAAACAGAGCATCTGGGTGACAGCGATCCACCAGTGTAACACAACACAAGTGAAGTAGAGAGACGCGAGTAGACGCGGCCTTATGAGAATGTAGTTTATTTGTTAACTAGTGAAGTCACTACTTAACAAATATACCGCGAAAAGACGCACAGGAATGGGGACCCATATCACAGTCGACCTATACCAACGAAAAATATGCATATATGCTCGTGTGATTACGCAAAAGTTAACCGGTATGATTCCTATCACGGTAAATATGCTGGATATACGCCACCCCCCAGACGAGCCACAAGCCTGCGTCACCTAACACTTACTTCAACAAAAACGATTGTATGTACCAACCTACATAGTATAAAACTACTCTCTCAGTAACCTAGAGGTATTATGTTCCATTGTGCACACCTTCCAGTTTTAGCTCGAAGGTTGGCACAAGTCAGATATTCGATATAGCAGTGTCGTCAGCTCGACACTAGTCGAGAGAAAGGTCTCCGTACAGCACTTAACTGGCTTCAGGATCTGATTACCGATTCAAGATAAAACCTTAAACAGTTTGAGGTACAGAGTAATTTTAGTTCCACTAGTGATTATAAAGATTTATCAGAGAATATTTTCGTTATCCTGTGGTGTGGAAAGAATCTTGTGTAAGGTACTAATCGAACTTGTTCAAATAGGTAACTTGTTCTCATTTGCCATGGGATGGAATGTTGTCGTGAACATCACATCCTTAAGGTAAAGTAAAACGTACTCATGACCAAGCCTACATTTGATTTACAGGTGTGAATGTCATCAAGCAACAAAACTTATCGTATCATAGATGCAGATCGTTCCTGACCTGCTGTCGCGAGTCACCTGGCGCGAGTATTTTGGCTGGTAGTACGGAAGGTTATCCTGCCATTTGCCGGTCATCAGAGCTCTTTCGCTAAGCAGCGGTAGCGGTACCTATAAACGAGGATCATTACATGGTGGTCACTTGCGGAAGCTGCTAATCCTACGAAGAGAAGATACTGACTGAGCAGGGTCCGGAGCAGACGGAGAGGAATTTCTGCTGGATGAAGAGCAGCACCACTGTGAAGAACGCTACGATTGCGTGCAGGGCCCTCATCGTCTCCTCGAGCCTGGCCCAGTCCTCGTCTGCAGAACCTACGAGCCTTCACATTTCTCTGCCGACCTGGAGATGTAAGTTTTGTATAAAAACAAGCGGTTGGATATGAGACTTGAGTTTGATCTTGATTTTTCTTGTGGTGACGGAAATGTGACGTAGAAGTTTGAATAGCTTGTCATTTTTTTTTCTTTTCTGTTGCAGAAAAGCGTTTGACATTTCTTTTATGAATCTACTTCCGCAATCTAATCTATAGACTTAGTGTCAACTGACCCTTATAATAAATAGCAAAAAAGCAAGTATATTATGCACCGAGGGGATAGAGCCATGTCTTATGAAACGGGCGCCATATTGAATCCCGAGCGTAATGTAGGATTCTAGAGCTAAGTAAGGATTACTTCTAGAATCCTGAATGCAGCGAGGGATTCAAGCTATGCCAAGGCAAAGACACTTCATCCCCGAGGAGATTAGACTACCTTGCACATCTACTACATTTGATCTACGCGAGATAATTAAAGAAGGCTACAAGAGCGGTAGTTGGCCACCGCTGCCGGGTGTAGATCTCTTGGTAAAAGTTGAGGTTTACAATGCAATTCAGATTACTGACCAGCGCGGCAGCGGGTAATGAAGTTCAGTACAATATTGTCCGACTGTAGCCTCGACCGCGTCATTGATTTCCCTATTACTCTACATCCCCTAATTACGATACACAATATTTGATCCATAAGAAAATAGCAATTTCATGTAAGTATAAAGAACTTTCTGACTATAAATTTGTACCTATTTTTTAATTTCTCGTTATTTTTTTTTGTCATACTTATAAAGTTATAAAAATTTAAAAAAAAACCGGCCATGTGCGAGTCGACTCGCACACGAAGGGTTCCGTACCATCCTTCTAATATTATAAACGCGAAAGTTTGTAAGGATGGATGGATGTTTGTTACTCTTTCACGTAAAAACTACTAAATGGTTTTTGATGAAATTTAGCACAGTAGTAGATTATAGTCTGGAATAGCACATAGGATACTTTTTATACCGGGAATATGTTCCCTTGGGATAATTTTCGACAATAACGCGGGCGGCAACTAGTTATCTATAAAAATGGCAAAAAAATCATGTCTGTTGCATGAGAGCCCCCTTAAATATTTATTTTATTCTGTTTTTTTGGTATTTGTTGTTATAGCGGCAACAGAAATTTATCATCAGTGAAAATTCCAACTGTCTAAGTATCACGGCTCATGAGATACAGCCTGGTGACAGACGGACAGACAGACGGACGGACAGCGGAGTCTTAGTTATAGGGTCCCGTTTTACCCTTTGAGTACGGAACCCTTAAAATACAGCGAGAAGGTAGTTCAAAATCTCGTAGCTCATGAGTGCTACAACAAGACCACGACGTTCTACGAGCGCTACGGGCCTACGAACTACGAACAACACATGAAAGCTGCTTACTAGCTGCCGCCCGTGGCTCCACCCGCGTGAATACCGAAAATTATTTCAAGAGAACATTATCCTAAAAAATATCCTGTGTCATTAGTTATTACAGACTATAATCTACCTCTATGCCAAATTTCATCAAGATCTGTTCAGCCGTTCTGATGTGATTAAGTAACCAACATCCAGCCATCCAAACATTCAAACTTAACAACTTAACTCAAGGGTCAAGGGTACCTAACCCTTGACCCTTCACAGTACACAAATAACTGCAATAACTGCATATAGCAGAAGCTTATCTTTACCATATCTGTAGCCCAGCATATTAGCTTGTATGATACTGCGAATTGCCCGTCATACAATTATGAAAATGGTCAGTAAAGGCGAATGCCAGAGGTCAACGCCCACAAGACACGAGTATCCAATAAAATTGACATCATTCACTTGAGGTCATTGTTACCGAGTCATTAGGGTAGACGTCTGCTATCTGTAGCTTTATTGTGTTCATTTAACGTTAGCTCAGTTTAAGTTAAGCAGATGGCGGCGGCGATACATGGTGGAGATCCCACCCAGGACCCAGGTTGACCGCTATAAAAATAATTTGGCCAAATAGGGCATCCTTTAGCTATCACAAACGCAGTGCCGGTGAGGAGCACCTTCACGGGACATACTCGTACGTCACCTCAGTTGCGCGTCCTGCACAGCCACCTGTACCATCCAAGACTTAAACTAGGCCAATATACCTGGGGCCCTACTATGAAGTCATAAAACGATCATGATTCCACACTAAGAGAGAGACGGATCTATACATAGCGAATAGCACTATCCCTTTTAGATCATCGGAATTGTATGGCATTAGCACGTCATAGTACTGTACAGGTTGCTCAATACTGGTAAGAATAAAAATTAATATGATTAAATCGACACAAAAAGATGAAGATCCTACCCATACGCAGATAACGGGTTGGGAATGCTTTTATTTTGCGAACAGCTAAGACAAAGTTTCCCTACTGGAATCTCTTTTTCCTGATAGCTTCAACCTGGGAGTCTTTATGAAAAGACTGAATAGAATACTTCCAGGCAAGCGTGCTCAGTCGTCGACTTTCAAACTTGGCTTTTATTTATATCTTTGTGAAAATCAAGTGTTTAGCAGTCCTTCTAATGACCACTTCAGCTGGGATGCCTGCTCTCTGACAAACGTCTTTTATAATGCGCACAGCAAAGGAGTGGAACTCTTTGCCTGCGTCTGTGTTTCCGAACGCATACAACCCTAATCTCTTCAAAATTAGAGTGAACAGGCTTCTTCTGGGTAAGCTCGCTCCATCGTCGACTTTGTCTCTGTCATCTATGACCTAGACTAGAGTCAAGAGCAAACCCAT
>NDFZ01004865.1:73619-133143 GCA_002192655.3 Mamestra configurata
AGATAAATGTGGAATAAAGTATATTGACCTTTCCCTAATAACTGTTCATAGGTACCTGAACAATTAAATATGAATCGTTTTTCATTATTAGACAATGTTAAGGATCACGAGAGATGATGATTCGGGACAGCTTTGTGTCATTAATTCCGTTTTTCAAATTAAAAATGTCAATAATTGTAGGTGGGTCAATGACCGTTATTCCACGATTATCTGGCGCCTACTATAATATAATAAAGCTGAAGAGTTTGTTTGTTTGAACGCGCTAATCTCTGGAACTACCAGTCGGGTTTGGAAAATTCTTTTTGTATGTGATAGCCACATTTATGAGGAAGACTAGCTATACGGGAACAGGAAAAAACGGGATATGCGCGTACGAAGTCGCGAGCAAAAGCTGCACTTATAATAATTATTATGTAAATTAATTATGCAATACTTAGGTACCTAAAAACAAAGTTAATTTTCAAAAATTACAACATAAAATGGCAGTGGCGTCATAGGATGATAGTGACTAATATCAACAAAAATAATTACATAGTTAATGTAATGCAACCAACCTACACTTTAAATTTTATTTGTACATATCACAATGGACAGCTATCTAGCCGCAGGGCACGCGCACGCATGTGCTCACAATAAGGGTTCTGCTGTCCAGACAGAGGAAAACGCACATTGGGTACAATTAGTAATGCTTATTAACAGTTCAAGCACAACACTTGCCCGTGACGTCGAAAATAACTTTTACCTATTCCGCATTTTATTCCACACTGCGGCACTCATTACGGATTGTCGGAAGCCAGAATCTGACAGCAGTGCAGCAGTGTTCCCAAGAAGTATCGTGTTACCCAGTTATTGGGATGTGGAGGTCAGATAGGCAGCCGCTTCACGTATAATACTGGTATTCACAATCTGGTTTTACTGGAAGCCAACCCTTATATAGTTAGGAAAAGGCAGAATATGATGAGTATTAGGGTAATCCAGAGCTAAGAAATTCCGCGAATCGTAAGGTTATCAAAGCAAATAAAGTGTTATCTATGAACTGCGGTCTAATTTAGGTGCCAACCAATGAATGACTCGGTGAAATAATTTGCGTCATTCTAATATTCATGTTAAGGAGCTCAAGTTTAGGGAAGTTGGTAACACTAAGTATCCCAACTTATGTATCTACTTGTAGATTTAATAGGTACCTACTTATTCCATAATACGTAATAACAGTTTATTACGTATTATGGAATAAGTAGGTACCTATTAAATCTACAAGTAGATACATAAGTTCTACTACCTACTAGTTGAGGAAGACTGCTTCCTCAATACATGTTAATTGTTATCTCCAAATTTGTAGCTATTGGGAAACCCACCAACTACTTACATCTCTGTTTTTTATAATCTTGAAAGGTCACGCCCTTTAAATAAGCAAAACAAACCTATAAAACAATCACTAGTAGGTACCTATAGTTGTATTGTATGATAACAATTATCATAATACAGCGAGCAAGATTCCCATCGCATGCGAATTAGTCATGTATTCACGATCGTTGCATCATGCATGATGTATGGTGCTCACAGGCGCCAGCGCAGGGTTGGGCTCAAGTAGTGAGGGTGGTAGGTGCCCATTGTTCGCGCGGACCAATCAGCATGCGTGTCGCGCGCGAACCACGTGTGCAATGTGCATAACACGTTGAGAAAACGACGCGGCATGTTGATCACGATACCCATTTAAACATTTATTAGGTGGAGTGAGTTCAGGTAGATTTTTGCATTTAGTGGAACCTGGATGAGGTTGGCACCAGGTCTTGAGCATTGGCAGTATAAAAGAAAGGCTTTTATCGAGCTGTCGTGGAAGGCGAGCTGGATAGAGATGGTGATAAATGTGATGATGAATATCATCACCGAGGGATCGAGGTATTCTTAGTGAGCTCGAGATTATCACCAATTACTAATAATAATAATAATATCTTGGGACAACTCACACACGGTCATCCGATCCCAAACTAGGCAGAGCCTGTGCTATGGCAACCAGACAACTGATAAACATACTTATATATTTCTAAATACATACATATTATAGACAAATTACACCCAGACACAGAACAAATGGTCATGCTCATCACACAAAGATTTGTCCTGTGTGGGAATCGAACCCACGACCTCCGGTTTAGCAGTCAGGGTCACTAACCACTAGACCAACAGGCCAGTCGTAAGGCCAACAACTAATAGTTTCGCAGTAGATCCATTGGCGTATCTAGGTTTTATTCCAGGGGGGGGCTGGTGTCTAATCCGAGATGCGACGCCCACACACACACCAGTAGGTTATCACGATGAAAAATGGAATTTTAGGCCCGTCACCGGGCGGAGGGGTCATGTTAATAGTAGGGCACAAATCATAAAATTAATCGAGAAAATCGGATTACGGATCTAGCACACGATCGATGGGTAGTAATGGATACCTATCATTACATTCCTACAATGGAGAACTTTACAAAAATTATGACGCCCCGGCCAACAATACCTTTGAGTTCTTGCGGGAAAAACCACGCGGGTTATTTCGGTGATTTTTGCTGAAAAGCTTTAGCCTGAAGAAAATTGGAATTATATGAGCGACCGAAGCGAGCTCGAAACTTTTAGAACGTTGTCTCGGATAAGTTAGATTTTCTTTTTATTACACAAATAAAAAAAAAAATGTACCCAGTCCAGGAAGGGTAGAGCCAGTTTTTAGGGTTCCGTAGTCAACAAGAAACCCTTATAGTTTCACTATGTCCTTCTGGCTGTCCGCGGTTTAGCTCAGAGACGCTTTTAGCACTAGAAATTTGGTATATACACATTAATCACGACAAAATGGAAAAAAAAAAACTTGAATTTTTTTTTAGCGCGTAAAGTGGCGATGATTTTTTTTACGTCTATCTCATGATGTGGGATATTATTAGTTCAATCAAATCCAAGGATCCGTTTGCGAAATATTAATCTTTAAAATGCTAATACCCCCTCTGCAAATGAAACGGTTGTTTTTGGAGACGTGAAAAAATTTGAAAGGAAAGCTATCACAGCTAACTAGGCCCTAAAAGTTTATGAGTAATAGCCGACCAACTTATAAAATGAAACTGGATAAGTAAAACTTCGTAATAATTTGATAGAAAATGACCTAGAACTACATGCACTTGTAACTTTTACGTTTCACTGTATTCTTACAGTGAAATTCGTACTGATTATTTGACCATGGTCAACGGGACGAGCAACTACGGAACCCTTCTCTGCGCGTGGCCCAACACGCGGATGTCCGGTTTTTTACCATACTCATCCTATTGTTAGACTATACTATTGCACGTGTAAGCGGGCACACCATTTATGCCCGGAGGCATAATTAGTTTGATTTACTTGTTAATGCTTGAGTTTGTCTATTTTTGATGGCTTAATGGAGTGTGCTAGCTACCAAGTGTCAATTAATTTCATTTGATTTGATTTACAGTTTGAATATTTTATTTTCTGTGTCATGTATTGTAAAATACTTTGCATACTACTGTAAAAATTCAAGTTTTTAAAACTAAACAGCGCCATTTGTCGCGCCACTTCTTCTTCCCAGCTTTGAACTAGAAATAGGAAGTGGTGACGGGCGGGCGTTTTGGGGGACTGTCTTTATGTAGAACTTTGACGTTCAAAAAGTGCTGGCACTCAGCCTAATTTGAATAAATGACTTTTGATTTTGATTTTGATTTCTTCTTCACCCTCAGTTCACGTCCTTGAATATTTGGATTGATGAGAAAAAAAACTGAGCAACTGCGAGCCGGACTCGCGTGCAAAGGGTTCCGAACGAATTTAATTTTTGTAACATGTTATTTAACACTATAGACTTCTTACAGGTTTTCCTGTAATCTATAGGTGAAGAACTATCTGCAAATTTTTAAGCCCAGTAGTTTCGGCGATAAGGCCTCCCCCTTAATGCCGAAACTACTGGGCTTAAAAATTTGGTATGGTAATTACTTATTCGTCTAATTTATTGAATAACTTCAAAACCATTTATTTTAAAATTACGAAAAAACATTATTAGAACCTCTGTTATTATTTATTATTTGACATTTCACACGGTACGGACAGAATCGGTCCAGTAGATTCGGACAATCGAAAAGTGGCTACTGTGTGGTTTCAAGCGTCAGACAGACCCTTCCCGCCCCGGGGCGGCGAATCGGCGATCACATTTGAGGCTTCACTCATGTTAAAAGTTGTACCTACGCCAATGCGTGCAATAATTTCAATAGAACATTAAAAGTCGTCGGAGGCCAGTTAAGACGTAGACAGGAGCTTATACTTTTCATTAAAATAAATGGTCACCAATAAATTTTCAACGATTTTCCTCTTGCCTCTTCTTGTAATTGTAAAATGTATGAATGGATAATTCCGAGGTATCGGCTATTGTTACCGAAGTACAATAGTGTGCAATCTGTCTGTGGATTAATATGGACGCAAACCAATTAGGAACCTATTACTGCCCACTTTGGTCTTGTTTTTACTAAATACTGCTTAGTCATCGTTTAAATAGGTTGAAGATATCCCTGTGACAAAACAAAGGTAAGTAGGTGTGCCTCCTCCAGAAGATATTATTAATAGCTCAAAGGGTCAGAATGTCATAGTTGCAGGCAGGCCACTTGAGCCAGTCAAACTCAATGTTATGTTTCCATATTCTGCAATAGTCCTGCTGCACCAACCGGGGATTGTCCTTGAGTCCTCACCGGATAATTGCAAACTCCGTAAGATAAAATATCTTGAGAGATTGTAAACTCTCGATAAATCGTCAGCTGAAACATTTGAGATACTTTTTTACGCATCTGAATTTTATAATCTCTCATACTCATTCCGAGAAATTGTGAACCGACATAAAATGACGACATGTTGGCGAACGATAGTGTACGGTTCTACAATTATCGGATTTTCTTGCCTGGCCAAGTAGCGGAACATAGGGTATCGGGAGCTTAGGTCTCCTCGACACGGATAGGTTCCATTAAACCCTGCAGACAGAAATGGGTTAGAATGTTCAAATTGTTTATACTTTAAGTTTCGTTGCTTGCTATTCCACAATTTCTCGGAATGACTTCGAGAGATTATAGACTATCAAATTTTGTTTCAGTTGACAATTTATAAATATTTTATAATCTTACGGAGTTTGCCATTTTACATTGACAGGTATACTTTCATAGTGCATCCAAGGATAATCGTCAGTTGGTGCCCCATTTCATTTAAAATGTGTAACTAATGTATCAGCGAGTTCGTCCTTCGTACGCTTACCAAAGGCCTGGGACCCCAGGGCCTCGAGATTGACATAAAAAGGGTCTGATTTTTTTGCGAAGGTTATGATGTCAGTGACAAGTCTTGAAAACAGTATCTAATTATGAATAATTAGCGATCCTTGTCAGTAAGTCTATCTCAGGAACCACCTTTACAATTATACCTACGCAGGGAGACCTAGCACAAAAGTGTCTGTCATTGGCAGTTAGGCACTGAGTGGTCTGAGTGGCAAAACGCTTTTCCTTTCCAGAGTAATAATGGCTTATAGCTAATCACCAAAATTTACCCAGTTCGCGTTGGCTAGTTTGGGTGAGGCATGACTAGGTATCGACAATTCTACATATAGCCAAGTTTCGGTTTCCGTATGGTCCCGAAATGACGCCGCTAAGCCGAGGTCCGTATCCCGCAGGGGATGCCATAGCGAGCGATCATTTAGTATAATTTAGCTAGTTTGTAAGCCCTGGCTGGGGGCCTTAAATTCATTTGAGGCCACCACAGGATAGTCCGGTTAAGCAGTAACCAGCCTTAGTGTGCTGAACTGTGAGCGGTCCCCGTCAAAAAAAAAAAATCCGAATCCGTGTTTCCGCCGGTACAGTCACGCCGGCACAATTCTTAGTTCTTTAGGGTTTTCCATCTAGGTCAGTGGTCGGTGGCTAAAATAAATTAAAAAATATATAAAATTGTTAAATTAACATTAAAACTTACTATTTTCGAAGGTGTAAATCAGTACCTAGTTTATTTTGATTTGTAATGGAACTATTAACCTCTAATTTTTTGTGGTAGCGTATCAAACTTAGATAATATTGAGCTACTGCTCTATGACGGTCTAATGGCGCGAGCACTACCTACATGTAGTTGTGGTCAATTCGCGGTTTCCATTCATTCATTGTGTCTTATCGCGGTGCGCTGCAGCTACCTGATGCAACTACCTCATTGAGCGTCATTTAATTATTATTTATTAATAAACTATTACCGGCACGTCCTTACGTAATACATGTATAAATGTTCAATGAATCAGAGGAGTTTGTTGCATTTTAACCGACTTCAAAAAAAGGACGAGGTGCTCTATTCGACTGAATGTTCTTTTTTTGCTTTTGTATGTTTGTTCAGCGATATTTGGAAGATTCTTTATTTTTGTTTAAAAGAGTATTTTTCCGACCTGGTTCCATTTCAATTTGTTGAAGGTCTGATGAAGATCTTCACAGATAGGGCAACGGGACTCTTCAATAAATGAAAGCAGATCTCCCGGGATTGCTGAAATCGCATGTCTGTTTATTGTTTACACCAGTTCACAACACAACATCACGCCGGTACGCTGTGAAGGAGTACGCAGATGTGTACAAGTCAACCTGGTAGGTACATCCTTCCTTACAAATTATATTCAATTTCCATGTTTTTAGGGTTAGGTATACCTATGCGGGCATAACTTTATGTTTATGAACCGATCTTGATGATTCGTTTTGCGTTGGGTTTAGTTATATTGCATTTGCATTGGGCGCTGAACTGGACATCGCGGTCATGAATGATTACAACATCTGTACCTAGCGGCTAGCCTACCTATATTCAACAAGTCAAATATTTGTATTTGAACTCCAAAGATAAACCAGTGACCTCCTCAACTTAAAATATATAAAATCTACTAAAGTTAGATATTGTTAGGTAACTATGAGTTGGTCTAAACGTACTACGTTTAGACCAACGGAGTCCTAAACGGAGTACTTGAGAGATATCCATGAGTAAGTTTTATTGTATTCAGGACTAAAATTGAGTAAAGTAGGTACATAGACAGTAAATCTATTGATTAGTATGCACTATGATTTCGTGCCGATATAAAAACGGAAGGTTTGGGGAGGATCCTGGGACCACATAATAACCACCGCATGGTTCAATCTAAAAGGTTAAGCAACACTTGCTGAGGTCGGTTCGCCGATGGGTGACCATCTTAACATAATTACTAAGATTCCTCCGTGACTCATTGCGCACGTTAAGCTGTTGGTCCCAGCGGCCATTTGTAGATGTTTGACAGTAGTTACAAGTAATCAGAAGCCAAGAAATCCGAGACCAGTCTTGCCCAGGGGTAGCCGGGGTAGGCATCGTGTTACCTAGTTACTGGTGGAGGTCAGATAGACAGTGGCTCCATGATCAATACTGGTACTCAGCAGCACCCGGTGTCGACAGCCGACCCCAACATACTGGGAAAAGGCTAGGAGGCAGAGATAGAAACGGAAATTTCAACAAAACAACAAGAAGTACACAAGCCTAGAACAAAATAGAATCACACAGATCAAGATAACAAAAACTAATAATTAGCAATGTCGTTAAAAACAAGTGGCAATACACCGCCGGGTGGTTCATAACCTGCCTTATAGGGACGCTGGAGCCTTATCCGTAAAGGAAGCGAGCAATGGAACACGCGCCCGAAAAGGACTCGCTATTGTATTTATGCTAAGTTGTACTAAAATAAAGACACATACATAAGCTTGGCTGGAGTGTTTGATACGACAAATGACAATCAGTAAACAATAGGGTTTGGCGAACGAAGCGAAGGAGCTAGGTGGGGTTTTGTACACAGTGTGTAACGGAAACGTGTGCTCATATTTAAAAAAACTGCTTCTATTCATGTAGACCAACAATTCAACACCTTCAACTTTCTTTGACTTTCGTCAATTCTCAAAAAAATACAAAATGTATCAGCTGATCAAAACAAGTCACGGAAGACATATTTTTTTAGGAATTCACCATGACCTCCTAAGAGAAAGTTGCTATTTTACATGGGCAAAAACAATAATTAAGTATTACAACCGACTTCCAAAAAAAAAACACAACATAACTTTTATTTCGAAAGTCGGTGTTAAAATACGAAGAAACAACCAAAAACACCGACTTGTGTTTTTAACCCTTAATTCGACAGTGGGAAGTATACTGGACATCGACTTAAAAAAAATCTGCAGCATTATTTTTTTTAAATATTAGTTTTTTTATATATGGAATAACTTGGTTAAGTCCTATATTATGGCATAAAAAATAACTGTCAATGAGCACATGCGCTCGGCCGATCAGTCGTCGCCGCAACGTCAGGGAGGATGAACGCGTCACGACCGCTCTCGGTAAGTCTCGATTTGTTTATTTTTAATGTTCTAAAATAAATAGTTATTTCTTTCCTGTATATTCCGTAACGTATTTTTATATGAACGTGTAAACTAAAATCAAAATATTACTTATAGATTTTTCGTTATGCTCTGCGAAACTTGTGTGTCCAGTATACATCCCATTGCCGGGTTCTCGAGTTTTTAGTATGGTTTTGTGATGTGCAGTATACTGGACATTGCCAATGAGACAGACAACTAACAATTAGTATAATATTATGAACTAATATCTATATTATGTATGTTATATGTTATATATGATACATAACAATATTATTATTTACAGGCCTTCAAAAAAACATCACGTGCCTCAAAATTATTAGCTTTAGTGCCACCAATTAACGCTCTATCGGACGTAGAAGGCCAGACCAGCTCAGATGAAGAACCAGATTTGCACAATGGCCAGGAAATTGATGGTGCCAGTCTGTGCTGGACAATGGACATATCACCGGCACCTAATATTGTAAATACCAGGTCAAAACAAAAAAAAACCCGTCAATACCAACACTCGCATTAGACACGTCAAATCAAAAAAGCGTAAGACAACCAATTACAATTGGAAAAAAGGCAAGTTCTTGCACAAGGCTGAAATAAAGGATTGTGAATTTGTTTTTGACATGCCTAACGACGACTGACCTATAGTTTATTTTCATAAATATTTTTCTGTGGATATACTCCAAGATATAGTCCATAACACAAACCTCTACGCAGTGTCGACCTTGCCGACATGCTCATAGCACTATATCGGGCTACTTACAAAAATCGACGCTGGTACACTGCCATTCTTGCTCAAATGATCGACATTTGTACAAATAACGCTTGGTTATTATACCGAAGAAATTGTAATCGGCTGGCAGTAAGGCATATGCCGTTAAAGCTGTTTGGCTGTCAATTAGCTAGAGAGCTGCAAAATAAAGGGAGATCTAGATTATCCATAAGAAAATATATGAACTGATGACAGCGTCCGTTATGACGGCGTAGGGCATTGGCCGCGCTTTGGACAATCCTATGGTCGCTGTAAATACTGCACCAAAAATAAGACTGATGTTCAATCAATCAAAGGTTGTGTTTAGTACGTAAGAGAAATTGTTTTTATGATTACCATAGCAAGTAAGTGAAACTATTAATTGTTTTAGAAAAGTTTGACTGATTAGATATTATAAACTCTTGCTTAGATATTATAAGTGTTTAAAAAAAAATTACAAAGAAGAATTACACTTTTTATGTTTTATACAAGCCAAATAAATAACAATAATGTCATTTTAAATTTTAAAATTGTACAACAATAAATATTTTCATTATACACATGCATTTTATTTTTGTTTATTTTATAATTGCATAAATAAAGATTTTATAAAAATTCTCGAACGATTCCTTAATTCGGCAATATCCAATATACTGGACATCGATATTTATAGTTACTTTATGGAAAACCTGGCAATGTCCTGTATACTGGACATGCATTTTCTCAAAATCGAGATATACTAGATTTTTTTAATTATTTTTCCTGGTTTTAGAAACATCTAACGATGACAAAAATATATAAAAAAATAAAATTTCAAGATTTTTATCTCTTGCCAGATTAAGGGTTAAAATGGGTTCATAAATGACGGAGTTATGTCTTTCTGAGTTAACAAACAAAAATACAACCGATTTGAGAACCTCTTCATTTTCTTGAAGTCGGTTAAAAATGCGACCACACTTTTCCGTTACACCCTGTATATTACATAGGGCGGGGTACCTTAGTGCACACCGTAAAGTACAGTAACTATAAGTGGTTTGCTCCAGATTCTTTAACTCAGAAGAAAACTGTGTTTACTAAGTTACAATTTTATAGCAAACTAACGGTCCAGACAGACGTTGTCCTGTGCGAACGTTTTCAGCGCCACCTGCCGGATCCAATTGTGAATCTAAACCACAATTGGATCCGGTAGGACCTATATATAAAGATGTAATATGTTGACTTTGAATTTGCTTTTGACAAAACATTTCACAAATTCTTTGCAAATCTATGTATCATTAACATTCTCGTGTTTATTTCGTCCACTTCGCAGTCACACGCCATAATCACCTCTGATCCCCTATTATTGTGACACGGATTGTTTTCGCTGAGATGTTTGTGCGATGTTATTCGAACGCTTTTTATCCGACTGTGCGGCCCAAGGAGGGTAATGTGTGTGGGTGTTTATTATGTGTGTGGTGTGGGTGTGGGTTCCACGT
Source organism: Mamestra configurata (assembly GCA_002192655.3). Lineage (NCBI taxonomy): Eukaryota > Metazoa > Arthropoda > Insecta > Lepidoptera > Noctuidae > Mamestra > Mamestra configurata. Next base: position 84,257 of record NDFZ01004865.1, read on the forward strand.
CTGATTGTTCCTTTGTGACGCTCTGGAGACCAAACGCGTATGTCGACTTTATGATTCCTACGTTAATCGATTTGCCTTAATCTTGCGTGCAAAACAAAAGACGCCGTATTCCGAAAAATAAAAAACTGAAAGTCCACGAACTACATGGTTGTGTTAAGTGGGGTATCACTGAATATAGGTAAGTATTTGAAAATCATCTTTAAATTTCTGTTATCATTTTTAATTTCGATTGACCATTTAGGATCTATACCCAACGATTTAGACCTCGTTATTTCGTGACATAATGAACATAGTTATATGGGGTATCAAATAATATGCTCGACCTCGAACAGACAATTCTAAAACTGTAACTCGTTAAAGTGTAGGGAATAAAAACAAACCGGCCAAGTGCGAGTTGGACTCGCGTGCGAAGGGTTCCGAACGAATTATATTCTTTTAACTTGTTACTTTTAAATCAAAGACTTCTTATAGATTTTCCTGTAATCTATAGGTAAATACCTCATCGTCATCATCATATCAGCCGAAAGACTTCCACTGCTACTGGGGGAATGGTCAAATTTTATCTGTTTTCTTTAATAAATAAAAAATATCAAAAAATAACTTATGAGGCCCTTACGATGAGTTCTTTGATTTGATATGTCACACGGTATTTTCAATATCGGTTCAGTAGATTCGGAGAAAATCGGATGCGGCAGACAGAAAGACAGGTCCACAGACAGACAAACGAGTGATCCTATAAGGGTTCCGTTTTTCCATAAAGAGGTTCGGAACCCCAAAAATAGTTTTATCTATCAAAAAAGGCACTTTTCAAGCAGTCAGATTCAGTTGTTGGCATCACATCTGTGATTGAACTAAAATAAATACCACCAACTGCAATACACTGCTTGAAAAGTGACATATTTGTAACTTTTAGTCGTTTTATGCGGTCATGTTTTTGATACAAGCCATTTTTTTCTGATACTGGCTTTCAAGTAAGGCTAGTCTACAATATAGATCTATCTAAATATTTATCATTCTAGTCTTCATGTTGAGCTGTCATTCACACTGTTGTGATGCTGTGTTATTGACGCGAGTTTTTATGTAACTTTGCAAAAAATACGAGTCAAGGTGCGCTTTTGTGCAAGTGAGGTCACTAAACTGTTAAGTAGGTGAGTGGACATAATGGTCAAAATGGTGGCTCGGTAAATAGGTACCTTTCGCCTTTTGAGGATAAAACTATACCGTTCATATGTAACACACCCTCATGCCTAGGCCATAAAATATAGAGTGTTTGGTTGAACGAGTACATTATTTGTCTTCGATCCCTGCCACATCGGGCTGGATGACACGACATACCAAGATCAGCTGCTTCAGAGAAACTGTAGGTGTAGGTGATGCAGGCACCTATAATTTATCAGCTTAAAGACATTGCCACACACTAGGAATTTATCCTGTATCGTGGGTGCGTTTACAAACGTCAAAGTCACATACACAATCGGCCAGACCCGGAACAACTATATGTAGGCTATAAATATATTTGTTCCGTATGGGAATCGAACCCGCGACACGCAGCGCAGCAGTCAATCGCTCAACCACTGCGCCAAACGTACCGTCTATATATGTGAAGGACATGCCGTACAAAGGTCTCGATTTATTTCTTTGTACTTGTCACGTTCTCACTCGCGGTCGTGTCGACGACACTTGCAACCCCATTCATTTAGTCCTGTCAACAATAAAAGCTACCGTAACGACGCTGAATTTACTATCTGAGCAAGAGAAACCCTCATTTTTAAAGCATTAACAGGTAAGCTAGTAAAACATGATATACAACTAATAGATAATACCTAAATTTTCTACATACATGCATTAGGAGGCTTTGTCTTATTACCATGTGGTTGTACTATAAGGTACGCAGACCTCTGCCTATCCCTTCGAGGTTGCATGCGAGATGTTACGTTAGACAAAGTTCATCAAGATCACAATGTAAAGGTGTCAGCTTCCTGTATACCAAATTTTATCAAAATTTGTCCAGCCGTTTGCGCGTGAAGAAGTAACAAACATACACATACACACACTCACACTCACAAACTTNACCACTGATCTGTGATTTGATCTACGTATACTCCGTTACTTGCTAGTCAAACAGAGAGGCTGTATGTTTGAACTTTCGTATTTATCTAAGAGTCAAACCCAACATGTAAACTGCGCTAAATCAAATCACAGATTGCGGTTACTCAAATCATTATTCGTAATTACATTCTAAATTACTTCGAACATAACTTGTATGAGTCCGTCAGTTTTATCAATCGCCCAAATTGTTTGTGTGCTTGCATTAGTACAACTAGCTCTGTTCTAGTTGCACATCACATCGGAGAGCAGCTGATTAGATAAGAGCATGGAACAATCATGTGGCTTGTCGTGGAGCCAGGCATTCACCTACACGAGACGAGGATGTCCTTGTTTGTACGAATTTAGAACGAATTTAATTGGAGTTCAGACAAACTTTAACTTATAAAATTTAATAAGTACAATCGTCATCATCAAATGTCGTCCAATTTCACACACAGCTGGGCACTGCCAGTGCACTTTGCAATATGCAGGCTCCGGGGTAGGCTCCATCCAAATTCTCTCACGAAGATGACAATATCGTATATGTTAGTTATTAGCCCCAATATAGGACGTACCTACGTAGGTACTTAATATTTTTCAGAGGAGGTTCCGTGATGGTCTTCAATGAGGTCACGGAACCCCTTCCATGTCCTAACGGTCAAAGAGATGGTTTTAGTGAGGTAAAAATCCCGCACTTCCCGGTCATACCCCATAAGTCAGGTGCTTTGTGAAGGTGTCCTCCAGAAAACAAACGAAAAGGTATGTTGCTGCTTGCTGCCTGCCCCTTCGGAGAATAGTCGTGTAGTTTCATAGTAGTTACTTCTCTTATGACATGATTACTATAGAACAACCCCCTAAACAGCGCTCCCTTTAAATCTTCGTAGTATTTATTATAAATAGGTTGGTTATATTTTTTATTTTTCATTCTAAAAAAACAACTCTACCTAGAGAAAACATATAACTTTCTTCAGCTTGCCTGTAACGCATCGTGGCGCACTTTGGCAGTATTTCCCACAGTGATATCAAGCGGAAACATGGACCGTCTTCTATTCTATTGGGGTATGGTTTCGCACTTAGTCCTGATGTTGGACCATTGTACGTGAGCCATGGCGGCCGTCATGCCCACCAGCCAACCTCCCTCCAGAATCTGATCAGTTCTCCTATTATGTTCAGGATGTCTGGGAGTGAATTCGGTTTCCCTATTGTTTGTCTCCGTATTCGACGCCTGTGCACTCAAGGAGCTCGTCCTCCATGCGTGCTCTGCACAGAGGACTGACTTTGTTCAGTGAGCAGTGTCCGGTGATGGTTCCCGCCACCATTCGTAGGCTGCCCCTATCCAGTCGCAGACGGCGCCTGATAAGTTTCCTGATGTCTAAGGATGGCATCGTCTCCTTGGACTGGGGCCCCTAGCGTTCTGCTTGTGTGTGGGTATGGAACGTCTTATGGTGACAGAAAAAACCTTGCCTTATTACCATTTGTGGTTGTACTATAACGTACTATAAGGTAGGTACTATAAGGTTCGTATTTAACTATGACCCTTTGTTTACAACATTAACTATTTATCTAGGATACATATTTGAAATGATACGTAACATTACATTTATAATGTCATTATCAGTTCTGACATAATTATCTGATGGTATTTATTTAATATCACAAATGACATAATAGATACATGAGCGCTTGTTTACATACACGATAGAGAGGGAGCGTCGGGTGCTCGGCACGTCGGCACATTGAGACCTACACTATTGTTACTGCAAATTAATACAAGAAAAAATATTAGACTTGTACTTGACTTGTAGTCGCCAAAATACAAAAGCTAGAAAGAAACCTATTTTCAGTCGCCAGTCTCTCACTAAGTTATTTAACTTTGTGAAGAGACAATTAACGATATATTTAACATGCTTTCAGCGGTTAAGACGTGAAGAGGTACCAACCACTCGGATTTATATCATTAGTATGGACAGTAATATTACTAGAAATGTAGTCTTTAAAAAGACTGATGTGATTTCGAAAATTCTACACAAAAGCAAAGGTTAATTTCTATTCCGAAAAAATGTACGGTTCCCTGTAATGGCCAGCGCCGCGGGATAACGCTAGTATTATGAATGAAGACCTATCACTGGGAGAAACCAAGATCGTCACACTCTCTAGGTAGTCGACTACCACACATCAATATCATCAATGATTCGTTTTCCTACCATTGTGTCGGTATCCTTATGTCCAAGTTCGGAAGCTCCGGCACGCGCCAGTGGCTAGCGCCAGTAAACACGCTAGTGCTCCCGGCGCGGTGGCTCAGTAGTAGTGCAGTGTTGGCGGAGTTCGCCCGTGTCGCGTAGCAGCGTAGCGCTCGTAGCGCGCTCGTAGCAGTGGCGTAGCGATCGCGTAGCCGCAACACTTGGATTAACTTTTTGAAAAAGTTTAGTGACACGTTGAGTTGTTTGTAAGTGTTATATTGTTTTGTTTATTTCTAAAGATTTTACAAAATTGTTGGGGTGATGTTGATTTGAAAGTTTACTGAGTTGTCTTGTTGGTATTTTATTTAATTTCAGTTTAGATATATTTAGGTACAGAGAGAGATGGCACCCTGGAGTCGGTTAGAGGCTACTTTAACTCAAGCCAAGCCACAAACAACGGCTAGTAAAATAAATTAAAAAATAGAGAGAAAAGTAAAATATTTAGGTGTTTGTCTAAAATTCTAAAATATTTAAATTATTTACATACATTTTATAAAGCTATTCACAGCGAAAACTATCAAATAATACTCGATCGATTAATCATATAATTATGTATCAACAAAGCCTTTCATAAAACTTAAACCTTTGAAATCAGAAGTTCCCCAAGTAGAAGGCTTCACAGCAAGGCCGCAGCGCCAACCCTTTACACAAACAAAGTCTTCCACTTCATATATTACTTACAGTACAGGGTAGTCATTCGCTCAAGTATTCTTATGATTACCTACTTTCTACCACTCTACTATTTATTTTATTCGCAAAAATACTCGCAGAGAAAAGATCAAGTTGAACGATTAGATATCACCATAGTTTTGTGTGAAACATCAAACATTAACGAGGAGGTACCTATATACATATAACTGTGCTAGCGCCAGCCAGTCTGGTTTAACAAAAGGAAAAGCCCTTAACGTTACAGGCGATGAACACATTTCACTGCCATTAATCTTAGTTATACTACGACCGATATTGAGAAAAGTTATGATTTCTTGTACGAGCATGTTGAAATTATTTCTTACTAGCGTTGCTCGCGACTTCGTACGCGCAAATCCCATTTTTATTTATTTATTTATTTAAACGTTATTTACAATAGTGGTGGTGGTGGTGGTGATTTTCTTGTTCCGTTAGGAATTTCGGGACAAATTATAAAACTAAACCTTTGGTGAAAACCGCGTGAAAATCCGTTCAGTAGTTTTTGAGTTTACAGTTTACGAATAAACAGACAGACGCGGTGGTGGACGTTGTTTTATAATATGCTAGCAGCGCCTCGCGGTGTTAATCCAGGGTGCCAGCTTCCTGCATACCAAATTTTATCAAAATTAGTCCAGCCGTTGTGAAGAAGTAACAAACATACACACACACAGCCACTCACAAACTCGTCTTTATAATATTAGTGTGAAGTGTGATAGTGATAAGAACTTTTATTTCTTATTAGAGCCCGGGGCTTCGCTGACTATAAAAAATCCCGAAACAGTCTCAGGGTCCAGTCTGACTCCGCACCAATCAGTTCGGCAGTGTGGAAGTAGATATCCACTTTCGCAATTTATAATATTAGTTTGGATACAACTGAATCTTTTTCCCGTCGTCATAGGGCGAACCCTTATGCTATATATTTTTAAAGTTTTTTTTTAAATAAAAACTCTTCGAAGATGTTGTCACTATTGCTACAACCTCCCAAACTCGTGCAAACAACAATCATATCTGTAAGCGCTTATCGAATGGATACAAAGGCTTTACACCTCGTTTGGTTATCAATATTAGCCCAGTGAACACTACTAATGAAAGCTACTACAACTGGTAGAGATAGCGTATCATAATAAACATCGCATCAGCTATCAGTAGCTGACCACGGTGAGCTACTCGTACACACGTACTTACATACATTTGTTTCTCTATGCTATTCTTGTTTTTTTTTCAAGGGCTGTACCGAGTTCAGCTTGACGCGATGTAGCCATAACACTTCGATGTGCTACCGAACTAAGAAAACTAGAATGACAGGGGTCGAGTTTTTTTCCGGTTACAATATATAACAAGTTATAAAAAAAACGATTTTTAAACTGTAATTTATTTACTTAATAACTAAAAATCGAAGTTCCATCTTTAATTATTTTTTTTGGAATACAAGTTGTCATTTAGTAGTCGTGTATCGTATGTCGGTACACCCCGCCTACCTCAGTTAGGCTGGCAGCGACCTCAAAAAAATAGTAATTGGCATATTTACTTTAGATTTTTTTTTACTTTTTTTTCCCTCTATATAGATGTTTTTAAATTATTTATTTGGTTTACCAACAATTATTTACACAGTACGATTACAATTTAATTTTACCTACATTTGTGAGTGTAACAATTAATTAAAGGCTAATACCACATGCACAAGTAGTGGTTATATACATATTATCACACAATAAAACATTGCCTTTAACTTAAAATTTCAAAACGTTTTTGTGATAGGTCCTCATAGGTAAGCAAACAGCATTAATCAAAGCAGGTAAGTAGTTCTCGCTAGGGATCATAACCAGGTCATAATGAAGAGCACCTACTTTCTAGTAGATAAGTATTGTTGTCCTATTTGCCACAAAAACTCATAAAGATTGAGTGCTTTCTCCGACAAGACTTCAGTTTGGTTAATGACCCTTGTCTTTATGTCTGAGAAAAACCTAAAAGCCGGAAAGTCTGTAGTACAACATTGGAACCGACCGCCGGCGTGGAGGCCCGTACCTACTACCTATAGGTTTACCCATACTTACAAACTGTTGCCCGCGACTTCATATGCAACAAACGCGTCAAACAGCCCAAATGACAATTTAGGCGAATTTTCTTTATTTTCCGCGGAACCTAAATATTTTTTCTAAATTAAAAGTAGCCTAGTAGTGACTCCCTATAAATCAAGCACCCCGATTAAAAGATTGACAAACACAATAATTTTTTTTAAGTTTAGTTATGTATGCCAACTAGCTTAATCAGCCGTTTCTTTAAAAGCCCTTTCAATGAAGTGCGCCGTTTAATGAGCGACATAAGTGACCTGGGCAAGTCATTAAACGACATTAAACCAAAGATGTCACTTCGGTCGGTCGTTAAAAAGTTTGCGTAGTTAAATGTAAACGCTGTTTAAGCTATTTGGTGCGACTTACATGAACTTTCACTATATAGATACATTTCTGCTCGAAATGTTAAGTAAGTAATACCTAATCAAAAAAATATAATTTCACGTCGCTTAATATTTAATTTGGTCAAATTATTTTCTTAAGGAGCTTTAAGCTTTGACATTTTTAAAAGAATTTTTGAATGAAATGTAGGGGAAAACCGGGAGACTTGCCCAGGTGGGAGAGTTGAGCCACCTTTCAAAATTGTATTTAAATTTAGCGCGAACGAAACGTCAAAGCGTTCATTGGTCGCACGCAAGAGGCCAATAACAAGTATGCAGCGATTTTGCATCTTAGCAGTGTTGTTTGTCAATGACAATGTAAAACGTGTTTTTGTTGCTGCGGAGTATATTTTTCTGTTTTAAGTAGTTTTGTGATTGCTGTCGTATTTATTGAGGTACGTATTGTGTGTTGCTATTATTATATTGCCAGACAAATGTAGTTTGACGTGTGCTAAGTGTTTTTTCTCTACGATCGGAGGTTTGTCTTTGTCATAACCTAAATGGGGAATTAGTGTGAGCGGGAGAGTTGCACCAGGGTGGTTGCGGGAGACTTGCTCAGTGGTTCATGTCTCCCTGTCCCGGGAAATTATACTTAATTTTGTTTAAGTAATTGTTTTTTTTTCGGTCTTAATATTATTTATTGTATTTGCAGTGCCAACTTGTATGATGCCTTTTCAATACAAGCCTCCTGAAAATGCACGCAAACGAAAAAAACACACAAAAGTGGAGTTGCAAAATGCCATAGATGAAATTAAGGGAGGCGCTTCTATTAGACAAACTTCAAATAAATATGGCATAGATAGAAGTACTTTGAGACGGTATAAATTAAATGAAGATAAAATTCATAAATTTGAAGAAAAAAACAGTCAATACAAAGCATCACAGGTATTTACAACAGCCGAGGAAAAGCTTCTTGTCAATTATTTGTTGACATGCAGTAAAATGCATTATGGTTTGACAAGAAAACAAGCAATGCAGTTGACATTTGAATATGCGACAATAAATTCAAAGAAATTTCAAAAATAACAGTAAATTCAAAAATAATTTTGAGACTGGTCAAAGATTGATTAGAAGATAGTTAATAGTTTTAATAAAAGTTAATAAAGACTGATTATTACAAAGATTAATAATCTTGTTATCAGTATGAATGTTTGGTTATTATTTCGGAGGAAGATATAATTTAAAACTATATTAAGACTGGTAAATTATACCAAATGTTATAATAAAAAGTTAATATTAAAAAACATTGCTAAAGTTTAATTATTTTTAATAGTTTATATAAAAAGTTATTATTGTGATTTTGTTTATTTTGGAACAATTTTACAAAAAAATGTTATGTTAATTACATTTTCTTTGATGGCAGTATTAAAAACAAGTTAATTATTGTATAAGATAAGATATATAAAACTATGATTGAAGCTGAAAATGATTTTTATTTTCCACATAAATAATATGGTCAACTCTCCCCATACCCCGGTTCAAGTGTCCCTGCAGGTGGGGAGACTTGACTCATTTCTCATTTTTTAGTAAAATGCCAATAAAATGTTACCTGGGCATTTATAAGCAATACAATTAAGCACAAATGTACCTACTAAAGTAAGGCATCGCATAAGTGTATAATCGATTCTCTAAACCCAATAAACAAGTAATTATGATATTTTATATTAAAAGTGGTTCAACTCTCCCGGACTTCCCCTACCTGTATTATTTATCTGTAATTGAAAATCAATTTATCGAAAGCTTCTTACAATTCAGTCCCCTAGAGTGCGACTGCGGTGATGCCATCTAACGCCGACGAGCTCTGCAAAACATTCATAAGCTCAACGAGGATAACGGCTCTTAATTTTTAGTATTTATCTTTTCATTCTGAAACCTCATAAAGTAGCAGTGTAGTTAATATTCAGTCGCATTCTAAATTAATATTCTCATCAGGGAAGACTCAGGGGTTGATTATTGTTTATTATTAATGCTTAGGATAATAATTATGTTGAACTGGATTCTGCCAGCGGCTGCGCCCGCGAGAATGTCGGAAAATAAGTATTCCAGTTATCCCATGATAACATACTTCTGAGATAAAAAAAAATCTGTCCTGCCTTAACCTAGGACATGGTCTACTCGTGAGACAAGGTTCATCCGAATCCGTTAACCTCTAACAAACAGACAGATGGACAGAGTTCGCAAGTATAATATTAGAATAGCTTCTCATGTAGGCACAGATGTTTACTACTCTAAGAGTCAAAGAGAAAAGTTCAATAGAGTAGAGCAATAAAATAATCTTAAAACTATATGTTGTATGAAACTATAAAGAAAGTATTACCAGCTATGTTGTTCCGTATTCCTGTCACTGCAGCACTTACCCAAAGCTATGCTGTGATAATTCTTTATCAAACAAGTAGTAGGTATCGTCGGAACCTTTTTCTTTCTTTTTTTATGTATATTCCCCGATTACTCGAAGATTGCCTGACCGATTTGGATTATTTATTTTTTTGTTTGAAAGGGTATACTTCCCAGGTGGTCCCATAATCATCAAGTCAGGATCTGATGATGGGATCCTGGAGAAATAGAAACAACTTTTCAAATTTTATAAGCACACTAGAAGCGATTTGGGTAGTTTTTGGAAGAGTACTTTCTCGGAGTGGTTCCATTTCAATTTGGTGAAGATCTGATGGAGAAATTCGGAAATAGGCAACGGAACTTCTCAATAAATGATAGCAAATGGACTGGGATTGCTGAAATCTCATGTCTGTCAATTGTTTACACCAGTTCATAACATGACATCACGCCGGTGCGCTGTGGAAGCACTAACAAACGAACAAAAAAACTTTAAACGTTTTTATTAAATATGCTGTTGTTGATATACACCTAATATGTAGAATGCTCTCAAAAATAAAATAAGCACCAAAACCTTATCTTATTATGATATTAGGTATCTTAAGGTATAAATCGTTCATTAGGTACTTTCCAAAGTTCGTTTACATCATAATGCTGAAGATACTCTCCTCCTCACCCAATAACAATAATTATGATAATTCATTCTCGCTTTATTTCGAAGCAATAGATATCTGATGCGTCGCCGAACTATCCGCATTGTTATTGAAATGGTTTATTCTTTTATTTAAAACGATACGTGCTGTGAAAATAAAACAAGAAAGCAAGCAGTTATTCCGTTACTGGTTACTCGTACAACTTACCGGCCGGTAACTTAACTCTACCGCCCAAAAGTATTTGGCCATAGTATTTTTAATCATTTGTTAGCACAATTCCTTATACATTCCTTAAACGTACGTCTCGCAAAGTACAGGTGGCCAAATAATTTTGAGTTTTAGAAAGAGACTGTTAATTAGACGTGAAATAGACGACACTGCAGAGCCGAACATTTACTAAAGCCCGTGTGGCAACTTATCAGCTGCGTACAAAATGCTCCGTCCTGTGAAAAATAGATGTCTGTGTTTATCTACCTGTAAACCCGTTTCTAAATTAAAACTCAGCTACTTTAATTACACCGCATCCGAAGGTACCTACTTGTTAAACCGCTCACAAAAGAGCGTCCATGCCACGTAATAATTAAGGGCAGAAAACTCAAAGGAATCTTGTAATTTCCCAACGTTTTGTAAAGGTTTCAATATTAATTATCGCTGCGATGATATTGAGACTTGAATTTGAACGCTTTTAATTAAAGTAGGTACGAGAACTATCCTTCTGTCGTCTGACTCGATCTACAACTCGCCACATTAGAATAGCGAGCCCTAAATGGCATAACTTTAAGTGAAATCAAATGAATACTAGTTAAATCTTTATACTTAGAGCTCAGTGTGTGTAATTCATGTGAATACATAAATCATCGCGCATATTAACACTCGTAGTTTGGCAGCCGTAATTAAATAATCTTCAAATGAAACAAATCGCCTTATCGATCTGTCTGTCTGTTCGCGACGCCTTATCGTCTTATATCGATTGTATGGATGTGTACTTATAGTATAAACTGTAAGTACAAATCGTAAACAGTGCATCATTAATCACGGTTTACTAGTAAATGAATGGAACGCAAAGGGTATTTTGAAGAACACGTAAGTGTTTTAGTCATTAAGAGCCTTACATTCCCTCTGCTCAGAGCGGGAGAAGTCATTTGATGACTTCCCATCCAAAAAAAAAGGGTAGTAGGTTAAATAAAATAAAAATAAAACATCTTTATTTCAGACCAATTACAAAGTCCATAAATTTGTTAGTGTGTTAGTAAATGATTATTCTTATATGCTATGTTAGTACTTATTATTATTATTAGTCCTTTAATTATTTACTTATAGCTACCTATAGCTACCTCCAACCAATGCCTTTGTCAGTCCGGTCTGCCAACAATCAATAACCTACCTAAGTCCTTCATCTAAACTGTGTTCAGGAAAATACTTTTTGGTCATCCCTTACTGTCCCACCACTGGGCAATGTCCCCCCATAGAATTCCACTCTTACCGGTATGTTGCCTTCTCCAACCAGTCCTTCAAGAAGAATACTTAGGTACTCGAATGTAAATCCATTTGTACGCATAACTTACATGCTAATGAAAGCTGAATAAAGCTGCTGTTAAAACAATAACAGAGTTAATTGTGAGTAATGTCATGCAGCGCCAACATCGCCATGACACCCGAGCGTCCACAAACATCATCAATCAAATGCATTCGTCGTGGACTCGTGGCATATTACAATATGTACAAGTTATGTGATATTAAGGCTCTGAGACAGTCACGACAGTACGACAAAGATTATTCATTGAAATTGTTTTGATCAAAAAACACAAGGAAGTGGGAACGGGCGGGGGTTTTGAGGACTGTCTTTATTAACTTTGGCGTTAAAAAGTAGCCTAATTTGTGTGAAAAACTATTGTTTTTTTTTAATCCCTGGTTTAAGTTTCATTCAAAAACTTTTTACAAAAACAAAACAAGCGACTTCGTAATAAAAACACTACAAAGTCTAAAATAACTTTAATTTGGGAAGTCGGTGTTTTTAGTTTTTTTTCTTGTTTCTTCGTTTTTGACACCAACTTCCAAAACAAAGTTATTTTAGACTTTGTAGTGTTTTTATTTGGAAGTCGTTTGTATTTTTTTGTAAAAATGTTTTTTTTCTTCTCTTCTCTCATACACACCCATAATGAGTCAGTCTACACGACTACTTGGATTTGATTGATTTGAATTGGAGAAGGTCACTGGTATATCTTCGAAGTTCAACGTCCAAAATAGCTATTACTAAACAGTAAACCCAACGCAAAAAATATAATTACCCGACGTCATATATTGCTTACTTGGACGACGTAATTAAGTACATCATCTAACTAGACAAAATGCTCATAAAATAAAAAAACTGCTGAGCCAAACTGAATAAGTTACAGGACCAAATGGCAAGACACCGCATCGAACGAAAAAAGAATCACATAAATGGGATCAGAAACCTCGGAGTAACACGTGAACATACATTTTTTTTAAACCACCGATTTGAGAAACCTCCTCATTTTTTGGAAGTCAGTTAAAAAGTGACCTCAATATACAAAACACAATAATAATAAGCGACTCCCATTTAAATGTGTTTACAGGCGATTAGTTATTTTATTGTCAGTCAATTCAATTTCTATCCTCACCAAAATAAATAAATAGTTCATCCTTATCTAACTCCAACTCTAGGTAAAACATAACATCTCATCAAATTGACTATGTGAGTCAATTAATCAAATCAGCGGCGAAGTGATGCTTTGATGTTAGTATTCAATCGTTCTAGTCAAGGGACATTTGAATGATGTTAAACAAAGATTCCTTGATCTCGTTACATTCATTTCATTCAATCAATCATTGTCAGTAGACCTGAATCTATAGATAGAACTGAATCTATCCGAAAATAAATAATATCCAAATTTAATGGCGTAATTGAGCTAGGAATCAAGCGTCAAAATAAAAATAATGTTTTAGATGCAGGTCTATTGTACCTACGTTACTCCTAACTTTCCGAAAAAATACCCCCTTCAAAATTTATTAAACATTGAACAAATTTTCAACAAGTAGATTTTTTCATTTTCATAAAACTGTCGCTTGATTCGTTTTTCCATAACGCTGTCCTATTGACACTGTAGGTACTTACTGTTTATCACAAAAATGTAACGATTTAAAAGTATTGTCCTTTCTCTATTAATGGCCAGTTAAATAAATGTCGTTATCAAATTGTCACGTTATGGTGTGTCCACATGAGCGGTAGTGAGGCGCCACTGATTAGGACGCTGTCTGCGCCCGCGCATCGCGCACATACTTAACGTTACTACTTACTTAGCAAGTTTGTAGCGCAAACTTGGTCTGAAGTCTCCGAGCTTAACGTGGAAGACTTTTCACAAAATCCAGGACAGTAAAAGTTTAAAGTTGAAGCTACTGTTTGTAGGCGATTGAAAGGAAAGCGCACCTCCCCCACGAAGAAGAGCTACCTATAAAATATTGGAATGTGTGGAGTTCCCTGCAACATGTTGTACTAGTATTTACCGGCCCATGGCTTGTATTTATTAGCGAAAGCTTGTTTATTGCATACTACACTGTCCAATGAATCTCCGACTCGCCGCCTGCGACCCCGGACTGCGCTGCTCCAGCAATTATCGTAATTTACGGAATTCCGCGACGGTGTAACGATTACAATAATGGCGCCCGCCACGAACATACCTCGCACCTATGGAAAAATGCGCAGATTGTCTTTTTTCCATTTTATAAAGCAATTTAAGTATTTGATAGGAAGTCTTTGACAAAATCGCAAAGAACCTAATTTCTCTATTAATGTCACCCTCGCGAGGGATTATTTTTTACTGGCTAGTAATTAACCAATTTGTGACTTATATTGTAGATACTTAACCAATTTCCACGCAAACCAAATTTTAGATATTTGTAAGTATCCCACATTTTTTATATCAAGTACTAACATACGATATAGAGAGGGATATCGTTATACGAGTAAGTATCTACCTCTACTACTAATAGACATATTTAAGAGCCATAAATAAATTAAAGTAGGTACCAGCGTGTGAAACACAAATAGAATTGGTTTTCAATATTAAAATGAATAGTCAATATCTCTCAACACTTTTCCCTCAATTAATAGGTTTTAAACGGCGAGGAGGAAATGTCGCCTGTGCTGTGATTACTGACTAGATAATAACGGGCATAATGAATATCACTAGGTATGTTTGTTGTATTATTTTACGCATGAAACATATATGTGGAGTCACAATAACATGAAAAACGAAATGTCCGCATGGAAGATCTTTCAATAAACGAGCGTGCTCTAAATTATTTCTACGATTGGCGGACATGACAGTCCGCAAATCTTATGAAAACCACAACCTAAATAGCAATCTATTTATGTTGTGGTTTTCATACATAACAATAGCATTTTCCTTCCGATGGAGATCATCTTATAGTTAGTTACAACAACACTAACTTATTGTACTTCCCCAACAATCAACTGTAAGGATCGAATAATCTTACTCGTTTCTACAGGAATAAGTTCATTCTCACCCTTTAGTTAGTAAAATTACACTTGGTCATTTACACATTGGCAGAATAGTCGACATAGACCTTGCTTGCCATATAAAAAAAAATAGAATACAAAGAACCACTCACAGGGCTATCTCCCGTCCCTATCCAGCTATTGCCATTAATCCTGATGACTTATTTCCATGTTAACTGTTGTTGGCGATGTCGACCAGTCATTATAACTTTGTAAGCTTGGGTACTTGTTGGCAGGGTCGTCGCCCGTCCGTTTAGTGAGTCTTCTTCTTCATCGTCAGATTGGCAGAGTGGTCGTGTTCATCACATCAGGGGTGGTGGAAAGCTTTACAAACCATCGCCATTAACAGCCTACCTAAACTTTGCATATACTTTGAGAGTAATTAACATAATGGAAACAAAGAATTCATGTCAAAGTTTTAATTGGAATAGGTTGTATAAGAATTAATGCGATAATGAATGTTAAATACTAGTAAACTTTTCTTTACTTCCATTGTATTTAAATACGTCAAGCTATTTAATACATCACTAGTCCCAGCCAGCAACTTCGCCCCCGTGAATGTCGGAAATTGTCCCAAAAAATGGATGATATTCAAGATTATGATCTCTTCTGTGCCAAATTTCATCCAGACCCGTTCAGCCGTTCTGGCGTGATTGAGTAACAAACATGCATCCATCTAAAGTTTCGCTTTTATGATAACTATAACTAACTAACTAAATTCATATAATTTCTGAGAATTTACAACCCTATACAGCTGCATCATAAACGTTTATTAAAGAATGATGGCTGAAAGCATTAATCGAGTCTCGATGGACATGCAGCCACGCATCGTACATAACAAGTGGCTCTCACTTGTCAGAATGATAATAAATCACTTACAGCCAGTTGACTGACATTGCTGTTATTAAAATCAAGTGGATATATCGTTGTGTCCTTACTGTAATCGTAGTCGTGAGCTTGGCGATCCATGGCAAGGACTTAGGATTCCTACCTGATTATTTTATTTCAAAAGTATATTTAGTTTTAACTCAACCCAGGTAGACGTGACCAAAGATAGAAAAACCGGCTAAATGTGTGATCCGCAGTTGCACGTCACAATTGCCAAGTACATTTTATAGGTTGGTCGACTATTACTCGTTAACTTGCAAAGCCTTAGCTGTGATAGTTTTCCTTTTAAATTTGTTATATATTCTACTACCATGACTTTTTTCACGTCTCCAGAAACTACCGTTTAGCTGGCAGAGGGGGCTGGGGAAGCTTAATATTTCAAAAACAGATCCTTGGATTTGATGGAATAATGGTTTGCGCACACCCTCAATATTTTTCAAACAATCTTTTCAACGACACCCAACACCATAGGATAGACGATTAACGACGATTAGCCACTTAACGTGTAGTAGAGCAACCGTAATTTTTTTTTTTCAACCTTTTATTTCACCACTTTGTCGGCGTGATTAATATACCCATACCTAATTCCAACTTGCTTGTGCTAAGCGTCGCTCAGCTAAACCGTGAACAGACAGACAGACAGACAGAGGGACATGGCAAAACTATAAGGGTTCCTTGTTGACTACGGAACCCTAAAAACAAGGAACTTCCCCTTTTTTAACACAGTTATATATTAAACCATGTGGTTGCGGTTTACAAGGATAAGAACAGACGTACTCTAGTGAGGAAGTTCCACATGTCAGTAGTTCGGGGATTGTCCCTTATTCATTAGTATTAGCTGTCGCACACCTTTTATTAGGATCGGATATCGGCGCACAGGATATACATTATTTCAGAACTGCATCAATTAATCTGATATAGGTTGATTCAAAGTTAATGACGTCTGTGAAGTTTACTTTTCGCCGCGCAGTAGCCCACAACTCGCACCCGCTGTCACATGATTGCTTTAATTCTATCTGAGCTCACTTTTCCCTAACACTCGAGAACGTGCTAACTATACAAGATTATTCCAACTATATCAACCTGTATTGTTCACAGAGAGAACGCGGACATGCGACTGCGATGTATCTTACAACTGTGACAAGCATACCGACTTCTGACTACGAAGCCATTCCGACCAGCGAAACGATACAGAACAGTACTATAACATTCTAATCATCTGGCGAACTGAAGCTTGAAAGAAGACGTAAAAATGGATCCTTCAGCTGAGTATAATTCTACGGGCGATGCGATGGACATGTTCTACACGACGACCTCTGTGGAGGATCTGTTCAACACGACGCCATCAACTATGGCAGATCTGCTGAACGAGACGACGACTGTCGTGGCGCACATGTTGAACGGGAGCAGCGCAAGCCACTCGAGCAGTGTGACGGTGACGTCGGCGCGGCCGATGAGCAGGATGTTTCTGCTGCTGGTGAAGGTGGTGTACGCCATCGGCATCGTCGGCAACGCCTGCGCCATCGTCGCGCTGCGGCGGGGGGAGCGCAGGGTGCGGAACAGGAAGCATCTGCTACTGCTCACGTCGCTGGCAGCTAACGATCTTGTGGCGTTGGTGAGCACTTCTTTTCTTTATTTAAAAAAAAACTGCAGTAGAACCTTATTCTTACCCGGTAGAAAGCGATGGGAGAGGCGCATGATGCCGATAGTCTGAGTGTCAGACTATGCGCATATTCAATGAATCAATACCACATGGCGACAGTCTTCCTCCCAACAACAGGGGCCTAGAACTGAGTCTCAGCGTGAGAATCAATATTATGCAGTCGACAAACAAAATCCACAAAGTTTTTATATTTAAGATATGGTGATGTTTTATTTATATCTTGTAGATCTCGGGCTCTTGACGCCTCCTAGATGGAATATAAAACAAAATCGTAAAAGAGATTCCGATATTGATGTAGGTACGTAATTTTATTTACTCTCTGTATAACGAGATGTTTTCTATAACGCTGTGGCGCTTGAAAGGAAAATCAATCGTCGGTTCTAATTTTAGATAATTTTGCTGTTTCAATGACTTTCAATGATGGCACATTTCAAACAATGTGAATTTGTGTCTCATACATTCACATTGTTTGATATTTGCCATAATTATGGATGTACTTACGAAAGACATGTTTCAACTTTTCAATTAAATGAATAATAAAGTAAACTGTAGTCGTAGTTAAGACATTATCTAGGTGTAAACCGGTAAAAGGTTTTTGTCAGTATCTCGGCATGTAACGGCAAGGGCATTTCTATCTGTACATATTATGTGCCTCATTCCTCGGAAAACATGACAGCCGTCAGTTATAAGTACTGTTTTGTCCCTCCACCTGACGTCTCGCTCTAGTAATTTTGATAAGAATTTCATTTAGATTCCACACAGGTGCCTGCATTTTTGGGATTACAAAACCGGAAGAGCAATCATTTTAAAATTTTAATCACGTGTCGTTGCGAAGTGTTTGAAATATTGCTGACGAGTTTATACTTCTGGTTACTTACTTCCGAAATACCTTTGCTTAGTTCAATTGCATTTGACAGCTAAATGCAAAGCTTAACTTCCGGAGTACTTCTAACAGTACACATGCAGCATTTTATCACCTGAGCCGTAGCTATGTGTGCTAGGGTTAGGGAAACCAGTTAGCTAACCGTATCGAACCTGCCACATAAAGTGCAAGCAACACGACGACTGTCCTGAAAGCAATGCACTCGTATGAAATCAGAGACTGGAGGGCACTCGGCTATATTACCACACATTGAAATAAATGCAGAATTAAATATCTATTTTGTTACTTTTTCGTTCGTACGTTGCTTGCCAGTACATCTGTGCCAGTAGCGATACTTACCGCCATATGTTTGCGTTCTTAGTGGACTAACGTTACCTCCGTTTAAATTGCCTTTTCTGGATTGAGGACACACCACTCGTCTTTAAAATTAATGTGAATGGTTGTAACATATTGTAGCCGGTAGAGTACCTCCTCAGTTGTTATTAAATACATAGAATACAGCGGGGCTGTGGGCATAGACTGTAATATGCTTGTCATGCTTATAATCCTCGAATCGTTAAGCAGTAGATATCATACTAGCGTAATAGATTTAGGCATCGCGATCGATGACCTCGAGTTTATGAGCAGTAACTATTTGTGTTATTAAAGCTATAATCATTCATAAAGAGTTGATGACGGTTCTCATCACATATTACTAACTTGACCTAACCATAGAACATGCACGAGGCTTTTCTAATTCTTACCACAGTTGTGCAACTTGGTAGACTGGGTATCCACTGCCGTTTTTAACCGACTTCAAAAAAAGCAGGAGGTTCTCAATTCGTCGGAACCTTTTTTTTATTAAATTTAAAGGAAGGTTAGTGTTGAGGAAGAGTAAGGTTATTTCTCGTACTCACGTGTGCTCAACCAATCTGCCGTTTAGGCTGGAGTCAAGAAAAACAGACCAACAAACACATTTTCGTATTTTACTATGTAGTAAGGAGGAATTCACCCTTTCTGTTAGCATATTACATAAGAGAAGAGGCCTATTATAGCCTATATCTCTCAGCAGTATATAAAACAAGGAAGACATTTTTTATTGCTTGGCTCGCGTTGGAAATGTCGACGATGGAGCACGCTTACCAAGAAGTAACCTATTGACTTTTGACTATGATGATGATCGACTGTGCCCCCCCCCCCAGGTGGGCATGATGTGCGCCATGCTGGTGGGCGAGCACGTGGCGGGTGTAGGCACGTCGCGCACCTACTGCGCCGTGCGCGTCGTGCTGCGCGTGTTCGGCATCGGCTCCGTCTGTATCGCCGTCACCATGGCGCTGGAGCGCTACCTCGCGCTCACCAGGCCCTTCCTCTACCAGAAGGTAAGATACTTTATTTAAAACGTTAATTATTTCCTTTAAAGAAAGGAAAAGTAGTTACTATCACAGAACTAAGATGGTTTATAATTATAAACCTAAACTAAAAATCCTTAACGATAGTTCGTTAAGGAATTTTAGTGTAGTTTCCTTTATTGCCTTTCTTTTCTATTTAGGAAAGATAACCAGGAAATGATTTCTTTCCTCTCTTTCCTTTCTTAAACTGCCCGGCCGCCAATTGAGAACATCGAGGTTTTGGCATGTGGCTATATATGTACCTATGTGTGACAGACACGAAGTCACGAAGACCTGCAAAACCACCTTTAACTGTACTCTTCACCACATGACCGTAGTGCAGAAGTTCAGCAAGGGGATCCACTCCCTGCACATCATATTATGTAATGATAAACACCATGTCACCATTTCATATTCTTTATGCGTTTTTTTGCCATTTAAGATAGAGGGCGTAGGCTAAAGTTCAATACCACAATAGTAATAGCGACGGCTAGACCCAACTGTTTTATAGTCGGAGAGCTTTGAACCAGCTACAGGGATAGCATTAACTAATTATGATTTCTGTTTGCATATACTTACTTAACAGTTTTCATGTAAATCCAGATCGTCTGATCCTCCAGGATTAAGAGTTTTATTTACTTCAAATCATTTGATCTCGCTTCAAACAAATAGGCTCTTTATGAATTTCAATTCAAAGCAACCAGTGAGTAGTAAAGCCCTAATAAAATTAATATTATTTGAGACTAATGAAACTATATTCCACCACTGAAAGAGACTGGTGCCTGAAGTGGATATTAAAAAGAAACCTAAGCTACAAGTCACCAGGGCAATCAAAAGTAGTTTATCATTTATAGGGACGGCTCTAAATAGTCTCCTCTGGCAATACCTCCTGGTGGTCACATCACGAAGCGGAATACTTATTGATCCTGATACAATATTGCGGACGGATGCCAAACCAATGCCTATGAAATTACAAAAGATTTTTTTTAATTTCCCATTAAATTACGGTATTTTGTTTTGGCAATCACAACTTCAATATTGGACGATACATCGAAATACGATATATTTACGCAAGTTCTATAGCCACATATTTACAAAGGGTTTGCCATTACGTCGAGAACCTCCTTCAGCACCTTCCACGCAGCGTCCTGAACTTGAACTTGAAAGAGTGTTTGGACACTTCCCTAACACATCTGGGCTACAATAATATTGACAAGTTTGTTCGTTTTGCAAACGTTACTCTCTCAGAATCAATAATACTTTAACCAGTAGATAAATAAAAATAACAAATGATGGATCTTTGGATATTTGTTTAAGGAGTTCTTACAGATAATAAATAATTGAATAAGCTACAAAATCCCGCTTAGAAAACGCTACTGCATAAACAAATCGTGAAATTGTAGTGCTTAGCACAAAACACATGATCACTCAAAAAATATCATACACAGCACAACGATATTCTGCAAATGTTAATATTTTATGTTCTAGTAGTCTGTCGTCACGCTTCAGTGAAAACAAACGAAATGATCCTGGTTATAGTGTTGATTTAGTCTCACGGCTCTCTGCTAGATAAACTCGAGGCTGCCCTAATTCTGAGCAGAGCGGAGCTGCGCGGGCGCACATTAATGGGATGCTGCGCGTCACGACTTTGCAATGACTGTCGATCATGTTTGTTGTATCTGATAAATTCTTAGGGATTTTTAAAGTCCGCCTACCCTACTAGACGGTTGATCCTGTATAAATCTCACCGTGAAAAGTGGTGGAACAGGAGCCCTTTACGTGAATGTCCACGGCGAAATTTTTGCAGAATGGTACTTCAAACTGAACACCTGGCTCTAACACACAGGCAATGACGGCAACAGGAGTAAACTCATTCAATAATATTATCGATTTTGCGAAAACTCGTCATCTGTCGTCATAATCACTCGATTAGCCAAATCTGTGATTAATTATGTACTCGAAGATAACACAACTATTTACGTAGCTACATAGATTATATGCACTACAGGTTCGCAATGTTCGCATCAATCAATCAGAGTGTAACGGTCCGCTTACGAATGGCAAAAGTCAAATATGTAACGGGATCGACTACCCTGACGTGTCCATTGCATGGCCATTTGACAAAAATCGTTATAAAACTCAAAGCATTTATACTTAGAGGTACGTTTTAATTGGCAAGTAGTGGATCAGTCAAAACTAAAGTTAGTTACACGTTCGAAAGCGTAGTTCTCAAAAGGAAAGAAAGTGCAATACACACCTTGGACTGCACACTCTTTTAAAAAACATTTTTTTTCGTAGAAACTAATTTCATTCATTTCCCTGATAGAATGTCACTTGGACGAAGGCCTCTAGGCCCTCAGTATCAAGAAACACTAAACATTTATATCGGTACTAGGCACGCTATACCGGTTATGGTAATAAGGCAAGCAGACAAGTCAATAGACCTATCACAAAACGATACAATAAGTGGATGCATCTATATAGTAACGCTATCAGTCATCTATTACTGGAGGCCATGAATGAGCGTACTCATGTTTTATGAAGATTGTTTCTGATGTCTGTAATCTAGTACCCCAGTGCTGCAGCCTCCCACTGAGATCGCAACAACAAACAACCTTAGGGAGTCGACGCATAATTTATTTAAGCATGAAGGCAGATACGTAGATAAATTTAATCCTCCTGCTTGTCCTAGTATGTCCCTTAAGCAGAATTCAGTCTGTCCTTAACTTGATAAAATTCTAGAAATATGGTGTTACCTTAATTTGTTACATTAGCATTCCGAATCAGTAAGATGAGCTCACACGATAACAAACACACCGACTTGTTGATCATACAAATTGTAGCATTAGCAGTCTCGTCGCCATTATCTAGCGCTACACTTATTTGATCACAATCTGCGCATCTTAGATTGCACACATTCCAATACTACATAAAATAAATCTTGAATGTCCCCCAGTGCAATGAATTCAGATTTATATTTAGATACTTTGATTGTACGATATGCACTACAATCAAAGTTATGTAAAGGATCCGTATGATGTTTTTTTCCTGTATAATTTCCAACAAGAAAAATCTTTTGTAATTTAAATAAACTGAGAGAAATACTAAAATGATCCATTTGTTGTTGATCGCTGTTGCGTTAAAGGCTTTAGTTTTCGTTTTCCTCTGCGCTGAGCCGTCCGTTGTCGGTACAATATCTCAGCCCACAGCTCTCGTCCATCCCACTGACAGCTCAACAGCTCATCTCATCGAATCCATCAAATCAATACAATTATTTTTAGCTGCGGCTGCTCGCGGCAGTATCCCCCGTCGTGCACCGACGATTCACATGCTTGTTTACGTAACATTTCATGTTATGATCATTCAATTCATGACACGAACTGTTGTTAGCTATCTCTATGAGTAAAATAACGATTTAATCTCTTTGTTTTGGTTGTTCTCTGAGTGAAAGGTGTGTCCGTGTGTCGGGCAATATCAATTACAGCTTGTTAACTTTGACTTTTCTAAATGATTAGTCTGCTTGCCTCCCCTTGCAACGATACCCTGGTCACAGTGTTTGTGTTCTAGAAACAATTACTATTATTAAGTACCGGGTAATAGAAAATAAGTAAAAGCTATCTATAACCTTTGAGACAATCTAGATAATATCAACGTGCAGAAATATGAAATGGAGGCAATTAATTTGTGTTAATGGCTCGCCCACGATACTTACGGTGTTTCAGCGGACAGTTTGTCCTATTGTTATCAACAGGGCCAAATAGGGCACGTGGACATAACAGTTATGAGTAGCGACTGACTGCCGATGCCGTAAGTAGGTAGGTACCAGGTTATCAGCACGATCAGGAGGCAGAAATGGCACATTGTTCGCGACCACCTGCTGCGCGACGGCGATCTTGACGTCAACACTCCGCGACAAATAGAGACAAGATTAAGAACGAGTGCTTTTAACTTTCATAGAAACTATACTGATGAGCCTGATGAGCCTCCTCCATTACTCCATTGTTTCCATTTTCCTTATGACACAGGATGCGAAAATTAACTACCTTGACATTAGAGAAATGTTAACAACAAACTACTTGAAAGGATTTGTAAATTGTATGGCATACTTTTTAATATTTCATTACAAACCGGCGTCATCACTTAGTTTAAATCCTCGATAAATTAACTAACGTGATCGGAACAGTTCATAAGAATATTTTATTTGCTTATAAACATTTAAACAAACCTAGACAAACTAGTTACTCTGCATAACTCATCTAATAAAATGTTTATTTATTTAAACTTTATATACAATAGTGGTACATAAAGTTAAGGTTAAGCAACGCTTGCCAAGATTGATCTGCGGATAGGTGACCATCTAACATATCGAGACTCCTCCGTGCCTCGTAAAGCATGTTAAGCCGTTAGTCCCGGGTTTCATTTGTGGATCTTTGGCAGTCGTTACGGATTGTCAGAAGCCAGAAAATCTAACACCAGTCTTGCCAAGGAGTACCGTGTTGTGGAGGTCTGATAAGCAGCCGCTCCACGTAAAATACTGGTATTCAGCTGAATCCAGTTTGGCTGGAAGTCGACCCCAATATATGTAGTTGGAAAAAGGCTAGGCAGATGATGTACAATAGTGGTTCATGGGCGGACTTAATGCAACAAGCCTAAAAATGTTGACTATGTTTGTATGTATCTGCTTGCAATGTTTTGTTTTTGTTATTTTTCTTTGTTTTTACTTTTATACCGGAAAACGCACAGTTCCTATGGCCACGGCAAGCCGCGGTGCAAAGATAGTTTCTGATTATTTAAGATCTTGATATTTCTGAAGCAACCTCTTATAAGTATTTAAATACAAACAAACGCCATTTTTCTGCAAATATAACCGTGTTCTGAAAGTGTAACAACAAACATCAACACACGCTGCACTGGTATCGTTCTTCGCTAAGCCAGCTCAAACGCATCGCTGTCCATACGTCATGTGGCTGAAGCGGATTGAAATCATTTCGCGATGTAATGTAGCTTTTAGTAGCCATACCACTTGTAACAATTTAGGTACTATACTATACTTGTACTATTTTTATTTGCTAGCCATACTTCCATACCTACTTATAATATAAATTCGAAAGTAAGTCTGTTTGTTTGTTACTTCTGCACGTCTTAGCGGCTGAACGGGTTTAGATGAAACTTGACACACGCGTAGATCATGGCCAGGAATAGGACACATACAAATATATTTTAATACTTTTTGTTCCGGGACTATATTCCCTTGGGATAATTTTCGACTTTCACTGTTGACAACAAGGTCTTACAGCACAAGTAAAGAGAAAATTTCGAAAAATAAAAATAGTTGAAAATTAAGGTAAATTTTGGTACTTACCTACAAGTTTTCGCGAAAATCTAAATTTGCCCATATCTTTTTATGATTTTTGTACTCCTAATAGGGACTGTAGACCTCAGTACCTGGTATAAACTTCAACTTGCTAGGTCCACCCGTTCCTGAGAAAATCGGTGGTGACACACGGACAGACAGAGATGGACAAGAGAGTGATCTTATACGGGTTCCTTTTTTTACCTTTTCAGGCACAGAACCCTAAAAAGAAACTGGAAGAACGAATTATTTAGATTATACCCATTAAATTCAAATTTTGATCGACCAGTATCTTCTTGAGGACCGCTCTCATTTGCTACGTGGGCCACAAAGAGCAGGGAAGTAGGTGGGGCAACTGGGTGGTGGGTGTTAAAGAGGACATCGTTTCATATAATACAATCTTGTACAATACGTACTAACTATACGTGTGACAGTTCATTCTTACTGTTGTGGTATTGAAACATCATTACAAGTTTTAGTTTCAATAGAGTTAGTACTTGAGACTTTATACCTACACACAGTAACTTTATCTACGACTATAAAACATAGCTTGCTCTATCACAGATAGCACTTTCCTTCAACATAATAAAGAGTTATTTTTAAACTCTCTGGAAGAGATTTATGTGTTTTCGAGTTCAAATCGATATTTTTAGGTCGCAGACTTGATACAGGAATGTTAGGAGGAAAATAAACAAAGAAATTCTCAAATTATTACGGACCACGATTAACTTACAGATGAACTTGTTTTTGGTTAATGTTATGTAAGCGGTTCAGAAGCCGAGGTAGAACATTTTGATGAATATTTACTATATTACGGTACATCATTGTGACAGAGTACGCAGCTGGTAATGAGTCATGTGCACCTACAGGTGATCTTGAAGAGATCACTGATCGTGAATCATTCCACGATCACCTCAGTCCTGTCCAGAGTGTTCTGACCAGATGTGAACTTAAGAGGTTCATCCTCTTTGCTCTAAATAGCATTAGTCTACGATTATTGCTAAAGTAGTAAAGTAGTCATTGCTTCGGTACTTTCTCTGAATCAATCCGAGGATATGTAGTAATGTCTTCGTATTCTCAAATTATTAAATCAAATCTCTTTTGGCAATCTTCATGTAGCTACTAGTGTTCATTATATTAGTACCAACGACCATATTGGCGCAAAAATATCAAAAAAAGAATCCGCGGTTCATCAAAGTTGAGTCATATACAGAATCAGCCGTGTAATAGTTTCATTGATGGATCTACGTCAGAGTGCCCGTGGCTATTTCTAACACAGACCTGCTAATTTATAAATGAAAATAAACACTCCGTATAATTAACTAATTAGCAATTAGTCAATGCATGTGAACAATTGGTCCACCACTAGCACGCCAGTCGCGTCGCCGGCGCAGTATTTGGGCATTTGCGCATGCGCCGGTCTTCCGCCAATTACACCGCGAGTGGCACTTCCAATGAACCGAGCCATGCCGGGCACGTGCATCCAAGCTAACGCCACAGGAACTCAACATTATGACATTTTGGTTGGAATTGCTTTAGTGAAACGTAAAGTGCACAAAATAAACTTAGTGAGTGAACTTATTTCTCCAATTTTCTGGTAATCAGAGGTAAACCTAGTCTACTCTACTCTGGTCGCTACCGAGAAATTCCCTAAGAGGAAATTTAATTACACTTTGTCGTATTCGAGCTGGGAAACGTTTGCAAGTAGTAATGTGACACTTCGGTTCTATAGTATTCGCTTTTGGTAAACGTGGATCACGGACCTAAACTGGTTCTGAAAGCAGCAACAAATTTGTTGTTATAATGAAAACAAGGACACTGACAGCGATGCGGATGAATACTTTGACGCCTGAGTGTACTTTGTTTTTGTATATGTACATACTCAGGACATAGTAAGTTCACCTATCTACCAATCGTGACGTCTTATTGCATGTAATTAATCTAGGTCCCAAAATGCTGCCTTGTGAGGTAGGTATACTGTAGCAGAAACTTCTGAAGAGGTATTTAAAAGGGTACTGTACTGTTTAAAACAAAAACTTTTTTTACCAAAAAATACAACCGACTTCCAAATAAAAAAATATCGGAAGTCGGTGTTAAAATACGAAGAAACAACCAAGAACACCGACTTCCGAAATTAAAGTAATTTTATACTTTGTAGTGTTTTTTTTTTAATTTATTTATTTATTTACAATTTATGTACACACAGAGAAAGTATCAGATATAACATTATAATTACTTATTAGTACAAAGGTACTGCTTATTTCTAAAGAAATTTCTTCCAGCGGACCTGCGAAAGGAGAAATGAAAAAGAAATGTAGACAATAGTATAGTGTAAGAAAGAACAAGAACTAAAGTATCAAATAAACCTACATAAATATTGTTATTATTAATTTATGATTACATATATAGGGTAGGTTGTTGAACAGTGAACCAACCAGATACACTGAACCACCGCCATATTGGGAAAACTGCGACGTTGCCACTTTGACCGATCTTGTTAATACTTGCCTCGTGGGCACCCTTCCCCTCTCCCGCAGTGAGCCGGCGGCCGCGGCTTGAGCGTGACGTGTGATAGCGGTTTGTTTAGTTCCCGCCAAAAAAACGTAGTATTCTTACGTAAGTGTCTCGATTTTTCTATATTTTGTTATTAATTATAAGAACAAAAGCTGTATGGTGTCAAAATTATTGTAGTTTTAGTCGTTTTATGAGCATATTGCGTTGTGACAATTCAGTGTATCACGTATTTTTTTTTTATGTTAAAGTTGAATAGTGTGTGTATTGAACAGTGAACCAGGTTCGCATAATGCTCAGTGAACCGGTTCACTGTGTACCTTACGATCCTGGTTCACTGTTCCTTGAAAGTGTAATCTTGATAATCAATTATATTGTTGTTTGTTTTAGCATGCCAAGACCAAAAAATAAGGAGCGGAAAATAGGAAAACACAAAAAAGAGGACATGATGTCAGCTTTACGAATGGTACAAACTGGTTACTCCATTAGGACGGCGGCAACAACCTGTAAAATTCCGTACCCTACATTACGCCGTTACGTGAAAAACAATCGTGAACATGGTGATAACATATCACTTGTACCTAGGTATGATATTAATAAAGTGTTTACTGAAGAACATGAACAAATATTATTAAAATACTACAAGGACTGTGCACTAATGTTCTACGGTTTGACCGTCAAAGAATGTAGGAAGGTGGCGTACGAAATGGCAAAGCGTAATGGCATTAAAATACCAAGCTCATGGGAAAGAGATCAATTGGCAGGTTTGGAATGGTTTCGTTTCTTCAAAAAAAGACATCCTGATATTTCGGTGAAGAAACCAGAAGCTGTGAGTCTCGCACGAGCTACCTCATTTAACCGTGAGACTGTGGCAATATTTTTTAATAATTTGGAAGAGTTGCTGAAACGGGAGCCTAGATACGCGGATGGAACTCGAATATTCAACCTTGACGAAACCGGCACAACCACCGTCCAGAAACCTCAGAAAGTTGTGGCTCCAGCAGGAGCTAAAGTGGGTAAAGTAACAAGTGGAGAAAAGGGCACTCTTGTCACTACATGCTGTATGGTTAGTGCTACAGGCCACGCCCTGCCCCCTGCTATAATATTTCCTCGGAAAAACTTTAAAAACTTGATGATGCACGGTGCACCTCCAGGTAGTTTAGGGCTCGCGAATCCTTCAGGTTGGATGACTAGTGACTTATTTGTGGCAGTAATGAAACATTTCATTAAGTGTTCAAGCACAACACCAGAAAATCCATGTCTGCTAATAATGGATAATCATGAGTCACATTTGTCCATTGAGGCTCTAGATTTAGCAAAACAATCTGGTGTTGTGGTTCTTACGTTTCATCCTCACACTACTCACAAACTGCAACCCTTAGATGTGGGTTTGATGGGCCCTTTAAAGACCTATTATTATTCCGCACTTGAGTCATGGATGCTACAGAACCCAGGGAAACCAGTTACAATCTACGAGATAGCAAGATTCATTGGTCATGCTTATCCCAGATCTATGACTCCACTAAATATATCGGCAGCTTTCGCAAAATGTGGAATTTTTCCCTTTAATAAGGATATATTCTCCGATGAAGACTTCATGCCAAGTAGCGTAACAGACCGCCCCGTTCCTGTGTTGTCACAAAATTTGCCTGATGCTGAAGCTTCTGCTCTTCTCTACATGAATAGAAACAATAATCAACAGGATTCGACTCCTCTAGAAACACGTCGTTCAAGTTATGATCCCGTTGTTACCCCTGATCGAGAAAGTCCATCTATACTATCGCAAGAACATCATAGTTACTACGAAAACGTGACACCGCCAAAGAAAGTAGTTGAAGCATGCAAAGATGAAAATCATCAACCAAAGTCCGAGCATATTATCACTCCAGTAATGTTCCGTCCTCCGCTAAAGGCTGGCCCTCGTACCAACAAACGAAAAGGTAGAAAACTGGGCAAAAGCATGATAGCAACGGACACGCCAGAAAAGGAAAGAATAGCTGAGGAACGTACTGCTGCATTAAATAGAAAAGGTCTGCATAAAAGAAAAGTTCTACAAGAATGTGGTAATGAAATGCTTCCATCGACAAGTAAAATTAGAAAAACACCAAATAAGAGGAACAAAAAAAGAAGAGTTGTACTGGACGAAGACAGTGAAACGAGTGAAGAGGAAGATATAATTCTTGAAAGTGAAACAGACCTAGAATCGGATGAGGAAGATGAGCAAATTATAGATGAAGATTTTGCTGATTTACAGCGTAAGCCAATGATTGACGAATATGTCATTGTATTGTTGCAATCTAAAAAACGGGTTGTTTATTATATTGCGAAGATTCTGGAAACGGAAAGTGATGATGAATATTGCGTTTCGTACCTAAAATTAAAAGATCGTGTTAATAAAACGTTTATGTTTCCTATAGAACCTGATATGGCAATTGTGAAACTGAGTGACATTAAAATGATTCTCCCTCCTCCTTATACGTCAGGTACAAAACGTCTGATTAAATATTCCTTCAACGTGAACTTATCTTTACTAAATATGGCGTGAATATTTAATTTGACGCATTTTGATGTTTTTTTACCGCGGTTCTTTAACTGGTAGCTAAATTAATGAAGACTGTTTATTATAGTAGGTACCATCGAAAAGGCTGATTGTTAATTATCTAAATAGAAAAACTACAATTGAAGTTATAATTATTGATAGGTATGTTGTGTTTATTTTTTTGTTTTCCACGGTTCTTTTAATGAAGACTGATTATTATACCATCGAAAAGGCTAGTTATTAATTATATAAAAAGGTTTATATGATAACTTTAAGTTTTTTGTTACAAGAAACATTTTTTATTTGATTTTTAAAAAATAAAAGTTGATTATCATAAACTGCGTGATTTCTTTTAAAAAATAAGCATTTTTTACTGGTAATGAAATTATGGTTCACTGTTAAAATATGGATGGTTCAGTGTAAACTACCCATAGTACACAGTGAACCAAATTTCATTTTTTTTAATACTTCTTTTATGGGTCAGAGTTTGTTCCTCTGGCTTTCTGTAACCTAAAACCGAGAAACCATAACAAATTACCTAAACGATGACACCAAAACGAAATTCTTATCTTTATTTTCTAGCAAGTTATATGACTTAGAAAAAAGAGTGGTTCACTGTTCAACAACCTACCCTATATATAAACATTATATTTATATATATATTATTATATACAATACATATATTTTTTTATTTGGAAGTCGGTTGTATTTTTTTGTAAAAAGTTTTTTATTTTATACTTTTTAGTGGTACACACCCACACCCAACAACATCACTGGAAAGTCACAGGAAAGCAGAACACGCAATTTTGTTTACTTGGGTGATATATTTTCTATTTCCTCCAGCTATGTTGATTTAGAAACCAAACTACTGAACCGAGTTTGATAAAACCAATCGGAACGTATATCGATGAATTTTTCAAATCGGTTTATAAATGAGGGATTTATGAGGTAACAAACATTTAAGAAAAATCCAACCGAATTGAGAACCTCCTCCTTTTTTGAAGTCGGTTAAAAAAGGAAAGAAATAGTAGATCCATGTCGAATTAAGTCTCATCTGAAAACAACAAAATGAATCAGCTCATACGTGGTGTTAGGACGCCGCACATTACACTCACTGAACATTAGCACATATAACTAACCTAGATACATTCCACTGAATAGATTGACAGCTCAAGCTCTCATATGTCGCGTACGTCGGAGCAAAAATCTTACTTGCTAACCATGGATGACAAGGAAACACTAAACTTACTACTTACATGGAGCCGTAGCCATCTTCAATGGAAATTAAAATTGTTTCAAGATATAAGAAACGAAAAAATCATACATACACGTGTAGAAACTCCTTATATTCCTCACCTCAATTCGCCGCCAGAGAAAACTAGAATAGAAAGTTTGTCGTTAAAAAATGGGTCAC
Organism: Mamestra configurata; assembly: GCA_002192655.3. Classification (NCBI taxonomy): domain Eukaryota; kingdom Metazoa; phylum Arthropoda; class Insecta; order Lepidoptera; family Noctuidae; genus Mamestra; species Mamestra configurata. Next base: position 115,866 of record NDFZ01004865.1, read on the forward strand.
AAATTGTTACAGCAAGGACCCATATGTTATCAATAGAGAATGTTAAACAAGGAGTTAAACAAAATATTGTTTGGTAAGATAGTTTGACGTAATATTGTGCAGCTACGCAATAGGTCGGTGAATCGACTATCATTGTCATTGGACTTTCTAATTTGGAGATAGGTGAGGCAGGTATCAGTTCGTCCTATTACGAAAATGTTTCATAATTGATACCTGTATATACAGGTAAATAATCGGTTATTTACTTGGATATACAGGTATAAATTATGAAACGTTTTCGATGTCTTTAATGTACCAAGTCAAATGATGTCACACACAAACATTTACAGATGAACTACAAAATAATAAACCTCAATACATACTTGCGCACTATGTGAACAACAAACAACCTGCTTCTGTAAATAATAACACTGAATGCACCTATTCACATTATTTTAAGTGGCCAATTCTTGGGTGACACTGTAATGGTTGCTCATAATATTGTATGACTTAATATTAATAACAGCGCAGGCGCAGCCCAACAGGCTAGCGCTGACCGAGAATATTGTTAGTACATAACTAGTTTGAGAGGAATTCCCAACCAGTGAAAGGACAGGAAAACTTTGCTCATATCGAGACATATAATAAGTATTATGAGATGTTCAACCTTGATATAACAGGCGCAGCTGATGGAATCTAACGCTAGTTTACACGATATGAACAAAGTTTGAACAGCCTCATATATTATTTGAGTGATGGAATACTGCATCACTTGCTTTTTCATTGCGAAGTTTTGTCGATTTCCAAAAAAGGAGGAGGTTCTCAATTTGGTGCGTATTTATTTATGTATGTACACCGAAAGATAACGATATTGTGAGCAGTATATTGGTACTACTCCACACAATCAATCCGCTGTAGATGGTCTACAAACCACGGTTCTGTAGTAAATCTTTTTAGGCAGAAAGCGTTTTTATTTATAGAACTTTCGTTTAAGTTGACAACGTAACTTCTTTATCTGTAGTTGGTAAAAGAAAACTAATCTAACTCAGATTCCCAGGTGGGATGCATTTTTGGGTCAGCCCGATAAACATCTGTTTATGTGAAAAAAAAAGAAAATCACACTTATCTGAGACAAGGTTCGAAAAAAGTTACCACCGTAACCCGCGCGATTTTGTCCGTGAGAACTCAAAAGTTAATTTTGGCCGGATCGGCATCATTTTTGTAAAGGTCTCCTTTGTAGGAATGCAATGGTATGGTACCCATTACTACCCATCGATCGTGAGCTAAAATTAAATACAGTTTACCAGAACTGTATTTAATTTAAGCTAGTTAAATGTGGAAACGTAGTGGATTGTACATTTACTTATAGCATACTGTTTCTAGATATTATATACAATATAATATGATTGTTTGGTTTCCCAAATAAAATAAAAAATGACCCCCCCACCCTCCTCAATGTTTTAGGCTGCGACCATGGCGGGCGACGGACCCAAAAATGAAATTATTGATCACTGACTATGGTGTGGGTGTGTGTGTGTAGGCGTCGCATCTCATTTTAGGGGCCAGGCCCCCCTGAAAAAAAATCCTACATACGCCAATGCCAGAGAGGCATAGAGGTTCAACATCACAGTTCCATGAAAAATGTAAAAAAAAATTGATGAGGAAATATAAAATCTACTGCCGTGTTCCGTAATAATATGTTTTTTTCAAGATGTCACTTTGTCGGCGTAATTAATATGTACATGTATACCCATACCAATTCCAATTTTCTAGTGATAAGCGTCTCTGAGCTCTACCGCGGACGCACAGACGGCCATAGCGAAACTATAAGGGTTCCTTGTTGACCACGCAACCCTTTTAAAATTTGATTTTTTTTAAATGAATTCTTCCTCTTACTTCTGAGCAATACAATAATGCCTATGAAAATATATAGATCATGCAAATTAAATTCACTACTATACAGAGTGAATTTTTAAAGTGTGCGTTGATGGCCAAATACGAAACTATGAAGATTATCGAACAACACTGAAAGGAGTCTCGCTCGAGCCCGATTTTGATGAAAACTAAAACTCCATACTTGGATTTTTGAAAAATCGGTTTTCCTAGCCAGGAATCGAACCGGTTGATTCTGAAAAAAACACACCCTATATTATTACACCATCTGAAAGTGTCGGTAATAAGGATCACATTCTGGGAAGTAATAACAACATATGGCAAACTAAAGGAACATGCTCATTTTAACGAAACACTTTCTTGAACTGTAAATGATGACGTTCAAAAGTGCCGTTTAATGGCCTAATTGAAATAAACGTTTTGACTTTGACTTTGACTTTAAAGTACAAAAATTAAAAAAAAACTGTCAATTTTTTCAAAAATCTATGATGCCGTTTCAGTTTTCATTAACATCGAACCGCAGAATCTACAACTGCATCGTTGGACTATTTAAAAAAAATTGAGCTGTTGTTTAAATATTCGAGATGTTATTATGATCAGTTAGAAAACATATTGAGCAGTTAATTAATTTAATGACGGTTTACTTTTATAGACAAACTTAAAAAAAGAAACAAGCCCATAATTATCATCCCGTTACCTAATATCCCTAACTCGGTCTCTCTGACCGATTTCAGACCAATTTCTATCCTTCCTTATCTCTTAAGTTCTTGAACATAATGTCCATCAGCAATTCTTTCTAGCAATGATCTCCTTAGTCCTTTCCAACCCGGCTTTTGGCCTGGTCACAGCACTGTCACAGCTCTTTTTTTTTTGGTAAGTGATAACATTCGCTGGGCCATTGACCACAAATCTCTGACATTACTTGTACTTCTGGATTTCAGTAGCGCCTTCAACTCTTTTGACTTCGATATCCTTCTTGGGATCTTCAAATCTTTCAATTTCTCTTCTTCCCTTATTAGTTGGTTCGACTCCTATCTTCCCTTCTTCGGATTGTTGCTTCCTTACTGCGGGTCTGCCTCAAGGTGGTGTTCTCTCTCCTCTTTTCTTTTCCATTTTTATAAACTCTTTCACTAAAGTTATCTCCTCTTACTTCCATCTCTATGCCGACGACCTGCAGCTTTACCATCACTTTCTGAGGTAAGATGTAGAAGCCTCTGTATCCGCCGTGAACCGTGATCTGATGTTAATTGGGGAGTGGTCACGGTCCTTTGGGCTGGAAATCAACCCTAAGAAGTCTCAGGCCTTGGTTATCGGTGGCAAGTATATGCGGGGCAGGCTGGATATTGCGGCGCTGTCTCCACTCTTGTTCAATGGTGTTCAGATTGAATACTCAAAGTCGGCTAAAAACCTGGGGGTGATCATGGACTCCCTATTTATCGTGGACTAACCATATCGCTGAAGTCTACACATTACACTCGCTGAAATGCCCTTAAAATTCATCATTCATCACTCATTCAGCGCATCATAGACTACGCTGATGCCTGTTATTTGGGTGCCACCGAGGACTTTTAAATAAACTTGAGCGTTTACAAAATATTTTTATTCGTTTTATTTACAACCTTACAAAATACGATTATGTTTCAGGGTTTCGCAAAGTAGGTACTCAAGTGGCTCCCTATTCGACTTCGCAGGAACTCTCGGATATTGTGTTTGCTATTTAACATCCTTCACAACCCTAAAACGCGTTCCTATCCGCGAGAACGATTCTCCTATTCCCGTCCTTCTGATGCGCTTTGCCCTCCCCACTCTACCGATTTTTATTCCTACTCATTTACTGTGCACGCAGTACGGTTGTGGAATGCACTGCCGCCTGACATTAGGGAACTGCCTTTGAACACTAGCTTTCGGTACCATCATTGTTGCATATTTAAAGTATATATCATTATTTAAGTAGTATGTATTAGTATAATATTAATTTTAGTCATATTTACGTAAAGTATGTTATATTTACTTTTTGCTACGTAAGTATAACTTTTACACTCGATGTCTACATCTCTTTTATTCGACTCTCCTTTCGCAGGTATGCTGGGAGAGATATCTTTAGAAATAAGCATCATCTTTGTACCTATTTTTCTATTTCCTTCTTCTTATATCTATATGAGGTATTTTGAAAAATACTCAAAGGAGTCTCGGACCCGATTTTGATGAAATACAGTATTCCCCAAGTGTTAGGCAGAGGTGTAACTAAAGTACACCCCCACTGCTCCAGTTTTAATCTAAATTGTATCGAGACAAAACTCAGCCTCATCGTCTTAGGCCAGAACTGGTCACCTAACAAGCCTGCTCCTGGTTCCAGCAAGTGACGTACTACGTGATCCGCACGGCGCTGCTGGGCTCGTGGTTGTGGGCGGCGCTGCTGACGTGTGCGCCCATCGTCGGCGTGGGGCTGTACTACAACGACCACGACCACGAGCAGAAGTGCCTGCGCTACCGCCTTGCTAAGAAGCCCGCCGACCTCGCCTACGCCATCTTCTACGTCGCTTTCGGTGAGTTACGCACTATCAGGGACCCCTGTTCCAAGTGGAGCATAACAATTGGATTATTAGTCGGTGAGATCGGTCCATTATAATATCAGAAAATTAACTTGTATCAAAAACCCGACCGCAAAAACGTTCTGAACAAGTCACTTAGCAAACATTCAGCTGCAGTTGATGGCATTTATTTTATTTAATAGTCGAAAAGTCAAAGTCATTTAATTCAAATTAGGTTGAGTGCCAGCACTTTTTGAACGTTAAAGTTTACAAAAAGATAGTCCCCCAGAGAACGCCCCACCCGTCACCACTTCCTCCCCCACATCTGCCTTTTGAGTTAGAAGAACTAGCATTTATACAATAGTATGCAAAGTATTCTTACAAAGAAAATTATATAAAATCTGATGCAGTTGGAGGCATTCAATCTGTGATTTTTGATCTGTGAATGTCTCCAACTACATCCGACTGCTGGACGAACACCATTTTTTTTAATTTAATAAAGCGTGCCAAAGAAGTAAACATTTCTTAAATAAATAAATGCATACATACAAACTCTCGAAATACATGACCCACTAGGGCAGACGATTAAAAAGCCACAACAGTTCAATAAGTGCACATCTTGTCCCTGACTAAAACTTTAATGAATCATCAAAACGTCTTGAATTCACCTCATTAAGTCTCAAAGAGTCCAATGATCGATTTGCGGTTAACCTTATTAAGTGGGACAATTAAATTTCCTTGAATTTACATACTTGCCCCCTATGTATTGCGCAGTAGTACCTACACAGTTTCTGGCAGCATGCCTAGTTCGGCACTCTCCTAGCATAGTATCAGCTGTCGCGTGTCTGGTCGACCTCGTGTGTACTTAGGTATGGCTCAGACGCTCTCAATGGGCTTATTGACACAAATGCAAGTGAAAATGAAGGGCTAATAAAAGAAGGCTCGGCTCCATTCGTTTATTGTTTGTATGAATGTTTGAGCAAGACATGCCTACTATTGTATGTTGTGGCACTTCAGATAGGTATAGGTCGCGGGTGGAATCAACGTCGAGTTGCGGTTAAGGGCGAGGCCAAACAAGCGTGATTTTTTGAGTTGTGAGTCGCCTAAAATGAGTCGCGCAATTTACGTCCTGTTTGTGCCACACGGCAACGCAAACTCATTTACTGGCTGACTTTAGAATGAAACCGAATGCAACGTTAATTCCGCGGCTTATTTTACGCGACTCACAACTCAAAACAACAAGCTCGTTAGTCCACGCCCTTAAGAAACTAAACTATTTCTGAATTAACAATTTGTAGTTGAGTAATGGTCAAACTCTACTGAAAACCTGTAAAAATTTGGAGTAGGGTTTCTCAACTCCTAATACTCAATTCAGACCAGCCAGAAACCAGCCCGTTCGTCTAACTAACCAACCAAGATAAGTAATAAAGCAGAGAAGCATCTGGCTGCAGTGTTAAGAGTTCCAGTATCTATAAATGTTCTTTAGAGGTTTCCCCATACACATATTACACATACTCTATGAAAATCTTGATATCGTCCATGACCATATGTAACGTGTGACATTGTCGTGCAGGCACGCTGCTCTGCATCGTGCTGGTGTACTGCAACCTGGCGGTAATCCGCGCGCTGTACGCCATCAGCGCGCCGCGCGGCTCGGCGCCCGTGGTGCGGCGCGTCAGCAAGTCCAGCTGTCGCCAGCGCGCGCGCGCCGGGCCCGCGCCGCCCACGCACCACAACGCCGCCACCGCCGAGGAGGTCGCCTTCAGCCGCCTCATGGCCACGCTCTCCGTGCTCTTCATGATCTGCTGGATGCCGCAGATGGTGAGTTAGTTTCGAGTCATCATCATCATATGTCCGCTGCTGCGCTAAACCTCACCTCAACGACTTTTGTCCTGGTGCCTGCCTGAAGTGGATTCCCATGATCTATACCGGACTTTGAGTGGGTGAGGGGCTACTAACGCTGTTTCTTCATCGGCCATGTGTATGTTACGGGTATGATCTAGTTGCATACAGCTTTCAGCTGGATGTTGCCACTGTTGCCTCTCTTAGGTTCGTTAGTCTCTCTCGTTAGCACGTCGTCATCCAATAAAAGGTCGTCTGCAGCCTTAAGAGCCCGACAGATTCGAAGAAACCAATCACATTTATTTGTAGACAGTAATGTAAAATGTAAATATAATTCAAGAGACCCGACTTAATTGAAAACTCATACTTCTTGTAGAAGCGCATTGCATAAAAGGAATAGTTATAGAATGTCCATTAAAATTTACAATGATATTCCACGCCTGTTGAGAGAACTTCCCTTATATAAGTTTCAAAAGCAAATTAAATTATGGTTAATGGAGAACTGCTTTTATACCTTAGATGATTTTTTTAACTGTAAGACTTAATCTCTGTAAATTATTTGTCGATCTATTATTGTATTTGTGAACCATTTTATTCTATTTTACTGCACCTAGTAGTAAATTTTCGCATGCCTCCTATGGTGAGATGTGTAAAGCACTCCCTACTTTCTTGTAACACCCATTGTACCATATCTCTGGCGAAATAAATAATTTATGATTATGATTTATGAAAAGCTACTGAAAATCAACTTCATCCATAATGCGAAGAAAAAGATTAGTAATCAGTGCATCACCCGGAAATCCAAGGCACCTGCCGCCAATTTTGGCAGAGGTCTTTGTCCTGTAAAAAAAGGGATGGGTGATAATAATTCTTGCTAAAGGCTCTGTCGTTTATTGCGTCGTGCTGCGGACATTCCTGGATCGGAGAAACTTAGCATTCTATGATGGCTCACTATTGACATAAGAATAGGCGTGGTGTGACAGCTACAATTAGGAACATTTGGCGATTGTCTCGTGTGCGCGTCAGCACTCGAGCCACGTATTGACATCGGTATCGGCGGCCGCACTGATTGACATACCACTTGTATTTGTATTCAACGCGTGTGCTCACGGTGCTACTATAGAATGCGACTCGGCAGCTCCTCGCGACCTTGGAGTTCCTTCAGCGAGATGAGGCACTGAAGCACCTCATGACTCAGCCCGTCAAAGGAGCATTCAATTTTATTTGCAACTTTGTACGGTTCTTATTTGGCATGCGATCGGTTTCATAACAGCCACAGGAAATAATGAGCGATTTGTTTAGTTGGATACGTTCGAAATAAACTTCATAATAGTTTAAAACAATGAAACATTGTTGTTTGCTATTGCTGAGAATTTCAAGGATTCTTCCTGATCAAAAAAGCAAATGTTGTGAATGTCTGTTATTGATGCAAACACTACACACTAGCCCTCGCCTCGTTCTTAGACTCTCATTGTAATATCTAATGACCATTTTTTCGTGTAGGTATTTATGTTGTTGCATTAAAGTTTCCCGCAGTTCTTTAATAATATAAGTGATAAAAGCTGGTAAAAACAAGGCGGAAATGCATTAAAACAAATATGAGGAAGGAATGACGAATATTTTACTTGTATATTGATATTCGGTTCCTCGTATATCAACATAAACAAATAAATGATCGGACAGTATTATTAGCTCTGATCTGTCATCAGCGCATCAATATTCCACAGGAGCTGCTGAATTGAGCATTGTAAGCAAAGTCGCGCTATTTATATGTATGCGCTAGGTGCATGCAGCGGATAAGGATGCGTTCCACTGCAAATACTAGCACGTGGGGGCTAATGGAGCAGTCACGCGGAATGTAGAACCACCTGAATAAAATTTTACTTTCATTTGAATTTAAAATTAGAAACTAGAGTAGGCGTTTGTTATGAAATTTTAAACCCTCTCTTTGTTATTTTTTGCACAAAGATCCGTAAAAGATTTATTTCTAGAAACCTCCCACGATTTGCTTTTCAATTAAAATCACGACATTAATATTCTTGTCGTGATTCTGCCCAATAATAAAGTACGTAGAAAAATAACCAAATGTGATTGTTCAATTTACAACACGTAGGTGAACCGCAAACCATAGAGTAATAGGCCACTGGAGTTCTGATGCCCACACCCACAGTCCCACACGGTATCGACATTATGACTTAAGATCAATGAGATGTTGGGAGTTGTGTGTGGGAATGATATAATGTGAGTGACAATAAGAGTATCCACAACAGCCGTGCAATCAATAGATTGTGCATAACCTTACTACGTGAGCAACAAACACATACATGAGGATCTAGACGTCAATACAGTCAAACAGCAGATCGCTAAACACAGTAGGTAAGGACTACCAAGTTCGAATATCAGCCCACGTCAATAAACTGGCCTCTAAGCTGCAGGGTACAGGGAGTGTATCACACATCCGATTGAAGTGGCATGATGCCCCTACGCTAATTCCGAGATTCGATCAAAGAGTGTAAAAGAAATGTCCAACAGCTCTTTCTGCTGGCTCCGACATGAAGTAAAGTATCTTCGTATATAAGTATACAGTAAATAGTAACAGATTGGCTTATTGTGCCTACACAGATTGCCAAGTTGCTGTTTAAAAATAAATAATGGCTTGTGTATCAGAGTATCCACAACAGCCATGCAATCAACAGATTGTCTATAAGTTGATATGACTAGAAGTGATCAGTGACTACTGAGACAACGGCTTATAGAGAAGTATAGAAGAAGAGCCCTACTCTCACCACAAAGTTCGTGTGTGCTGATAGTCGAGAAAAGTGCAACTTGAGTCAGTATAATGGATTACGAACGGCTGCGTTGACGATGTGTTACTACAGCCATCCACTAGAGACGAGCCAAGCGAGCAGTCAAGTACTGTCAGGCACGTCGCGGCTTTACAATACTTATTCATTGTTGATCAGCACATCGACGGCGCCATCAGCATGCCGTTCGCGTCCCGAACATTGGCGAAAATATTTCATTGTTATTTCTAAAATGGCAAACGAAGCGAATACAACTGGAATTTTATTCATATGAGCCTACATCGATATCCGCATATAGCGCTTGATACATTGGACTATTATATTCCAGACAAGCACGTGATGAATAGATACATAATAATAATTAATCAAAACTTTAACATAGTAACAAATTATAATAGAAAGAAATATATAATTGGCTCGTGGACTTTTATTCATCGTAGGGGCTGCCCGGCTCGCAGACTGATTTGATAAATATATTCAATTGAATAGGTGTTTTTTTTCCGCAATAGTGCGTATTTGCGTGCGCAATGAAAAGTCAAATCTGAAAAATCATGAGAAAATGGAGGCACCTAGTCAATAGAAATTCTAAGTATTCGCTCGACACACCGAGTGGGAGAACACTGGACGCGCTGGCCGGAGTTCTTGCTGGGAGCTGGTAATTGATCAATTAAACCGATTGCCTTCATTGATGTCGTGTCGAGATCCGCACTCAATAATAACTAATTATTTCAACTTTCTACATTCTGTGTTGGTCTCGCAAACAAAATGCGAAAAGCACTTTCTACATACACAAACAAACAAATAAATATTTCCTCTCTAGTTTAGATTGAGTCTTTGCTCGCATGTGACATGTTGAAAAAATTAGGTTTTGACAAAATAAAATTTCCGAGAAAGCATCAGAAACAAACTGCCACAATACGAGCGGTTGTGCTCTGGTTCATAATGCTTCTGTGTAGACCATTTACCTGCAACATGAGGTCATGTCTGCTAACGTGTTTGTCTCACGCTCCCCAGGCGACGTCGGCGCTGTTCCTGGCACGCGGCGACAGGAAGTGGCCGTGGCTGAACATGCTGTCCACGCTGTCAGACCTGCTGATGCTGCTGAACTACGTGCTCAACCCCATCCTGTACGTGCTCATGCGCCAGCGCCGCCATCTCTCGCTCACCAACCTCTGCCACTCCATCGCTCATTGCTTCAAGCGGGTAAGGCAGTTGGTGCTGTTTACAATTATATTGCAGTTCCGGTCCTGTAATTGGGTCGAACCCCATATTGAGCAGTGTGTTATTGGTTTTTCTATCAGAAATATCTCTGGTAGCCCTAAGTCTAGACTTAGGGCCCAGTTAATGACGATAAGCTCGATTCTCGTAATAGGTCACTAGCCTTGGTACTCATAATATTAGGGAAAAGTGGGTGACCACTGGTACCTCTGCAGAGAATACAGGCTTTATGTTAGACATAGGCTACTCTTTCATCTCTCTCACACCTGTACATAACTACACTGCAAATCGTCACTACCTTTCAAACTTTAACACGACAGATGTCACAAAAAGCTGTAGGCACTGCTATGATAAGTACCCAATGCTTAAGTTGAGTGTTGTTTCCCCAACAGAGTCACAAAACATCGACGGAGTCCATGTCGATGAAGACGTCGTGCTGCCCGCAGGAGACGCTGGTGGTGAGCGACGGCTCGACAGGCGCGGAGCTGCGGCCTCTGCGCGCGCCGGCCGGGTACGACTCGCGCGCGCTGGACTGACGCGCGCACCGCGTACGCCTGCCGCCCCACGCGCACACGCACATGTAGTGTCTGCGAGGATACAGTGCAGGGAATGAACTTCGTTCTTTGACGAAGCTAGAGGATCCACATTTATTGAGCACACGTTCGTTGATCTGTATTGAATTGATCAGTATCCAGCAGCGATTCAGTGGTGAACTCGACACATTATCAGCTCCTATCCTGCAACGCTAATGTGACTGTGTTGTCGTGCTTGGTGTACTTTACAATAAGTGTCGTCTTCGAGTCAAGGCGGTTTGTTTCACGCATTTTCATGACCAAAGACAGACAGTTCTATGTGATTTGGCCTTTTGGCTGTCAATATAAGTGCTAGTGTAGGTACAGGTAGATAAGGATTTCATGCCGGGGTATAAAATAAGTCACTGGATTCCGCCGTACGTATACACAATAGCGTAGCTGGGGGGAGACGGCGTTTTCGGCCCGCCCTGGGTCACACTCTTTTAGATGTGACACCCGACCGTTCGTTGACTGATTTTGTCACAGTTGGGTGTAACCCCTAAACGTTTGACGCAATAAAACCTATCCGAGGCGAGATGCACATATTTTCGAGATTTTGTTTGTTAGTGTGATGTAATTAAGAACATTCTTGAAAATACCTGCAGCGCAAATAGAACACCCCACTCCCGAAAAATGGTTTGCGACTGCCGTCACCAGAACGAAAGGCGCAACCCAAAATTATTTTATGGGGGGGAGGGTTCATTTGTGGGGTGACACCACATTATCCGCACCGGATGAAACCCAGGCTAGCTACGCCACTGCGTATACAAGAATTTGTGAGGACTCTTTGCAGTCGCAAGTTGACCTGAAATATAACAGCTGTCCAAATGTGTGATGTGAATTACCTAGTAGGTACCTAATAGGTAATTATATACTGCACATACATGTACTAGGTACATATAAATGACCCTGTCTGTGCAATAGATCTCCGAAGTGAAGTCAGTCAGTGCTGATTCTAGTGTTGATATTGCTCGTATATCGTATATACCCTTTAGGAGGAAGTACCGTAAAGATAATTAAAATATGTAGGTACTTATCATTAAAATATAAAAGGTTAACGACTTATATTTTTGTATCGTGTTATTTGTAAGTAAGTGTAGTATCTGACGAGCTGCGACTCGCAACAGGATTGTATGTGAAACCCTAGTCTCAAACAGTTACCCGCTGTAAGTTTATTTGTATTGTTTAGTGCACTGTTTTATTGAAAAACCTCACAAAGAAAGATCGATCACATTCAAACCCAACGAACTAATGATAGAATTGATTTAAGAAAATAATGCTAGGTGGCGCTGATGTACCGGTGCGCGAGCGCAACACAGATTATATTTTCTAAATCTACGCATCGCCAACATAACGTGTCACCGGAAAATGGCAAACACCGTAAGGTTGTAAAATACACGCGTAACAACTTGTTGTTGTTGAATTGGAAACTATTGAATTTGGATGTGATTTATTGTCAACAAAACGATTTTTTAATAATACATGGAGAAATTATAATCTAATAAAGATTCAGATTCAGATAACTTTATTTGCTCTAAGATCTATTACAATCTTACGGTATGTAGACAAGTAAAGTACATACCTAAACATTACTTCAGAAATGTACTCGGTACATTAAAGACTTCTCTAATTCACTGCAAAAAGGTAAAAACAAAATGAGAATGGTTCTGGCAGCGCCCATGTTTAGTTATAGCTACGTCTTATTTATTACATTTAAGAAAAATTTAATGTATGTACATTTGTGAATTTTATTATAATTTAGGATATTGATTAAATTTTATATGTATAAAAAGGTAAGATATCTATTTTTACGTTGAGATTTGAGAGGCAGTTTCGCCATAGTCTCTCAGTTATAGTCCGGCTTAGCATTCCAATGTACCTAAGTGAGTACCTAGGCAGATATTTGAGGGAAAATTCTACTACCTAATAAAAATGTAGGAATAATAAGGTTCTTGACAGATTGCGACTGAGATTCGAATGCAAACGTTGCTTTAAAATTAGCAGCATTGGCTCTCTGGAATAGCATGACTAACACTATCCATAACAGTCCGTAAGATTAGAGCCTGTTTCACGACCTCCGAATTGCCACTTATCACCGAATAAATTCGAAAAAGAGTTGTATGAAATTAATCCTGGGTGTTAAAACAAGCCATAAATCTCACATACAATTTGGCGTAGAGGTATGGAACTAAAAGACTATGGCGAAACTGGCCTGGACAATATAAAAATTAAAAATGTATAGAATTCGATAGTTAACGTACATAAGTAATACTCAGAACCTTCCCTAATGATCTGTTGTCAGTCATTACTAAATACACATCTTCATACTAAGCTTTTTATATTGACTGTTGTATAATGTTGACCAAGGAACACAAGCACATGGCTTTAATAGATTGTATTCTTTATCAACAGAACGATTATTTATAAAAATAAAATAACTATGATGCATATTAATCTGTTTTATTTTGGTCAAATAAAATAGTATTTCCAGGGGAGGGTCGTGAGTTTGTGGAGCCCTGGGCTCAGGGCTGATACTAAATTATCTACAACTAATGGAAATTTTGTCAAAAACTATATAAGTACTAATATTAATATAGTAGGTACTAACACGGTAAAGGAAAAAAAAACCGTTCAAGTGCATGTCGGACCATGCACGGTTCCGTACTTCCGAGACCGTTCCGTTCCACATAACCATGGAAAATGATCACAGTCATCAAATGACTTCTTCCTCTCTGGGGGGAGCGGAAGGGAGTGAAACTCTTGCTGTCTAAAACCCATACGTGCCTTTTGCGTTCCAGGGCCGCGGTGACTCTCGCTTTCGAACAAATTCCGTAACCCTGGCAGACACTGGCCCTAGCGCGCCCCTTAAAAAAAAAACTCAAGGTGAACAAAAAAATACAAAAAACAATATAGTTAGCGTTTTTTCAAAAACACGAGATCACCAATTGCATGGTTCACTAATGTTCACTCTATTGACAAATTTTTACTTTTCAGTCAACGTTTCGTATATTTCTCAAGCAACTTATTCCGCAAATATTAATTTATTTTTCGGATGATATTTAATCATTTATACATTTTTCATATAATATTTAGATTCTTTTGGAAAAGTCACGAGTACATTCAATATCATTTTATAATACATTTTCTAAACCATCACAACATGCAAACAAGCATACACAATGCATGCAGCATGCAAGAACCTAAGCATGCAGCATGCAAGCGATCGTGCAACATGCAGCGGGCATGGTTTCTGTCACGACTCCGGCGCTGCGGGGCTCCGGCGGTCCCACGCGAGCTTTTCGTCGCAGATGGTTTTAACTTTTAATGCTCACCACCACACCACCTGCTCCGCAGCTCTCGGGCCGCCTCGCCCCTCCGCGCCTGCGTGGGCTTAAATTACACTCTAGGGATAGGGCAGGGAGTCGGTTCTGCAGCCATTCCTTCCCGTCACTAACTTTTTTAGCACAACATTATTGACTTTTTAAGACAATATTATAATTTTAATTTAAAGTTAAAAAAATTGTGTATTGGTGACTTTATCAATCCAGCGCGCAGTATTAATAAACTGTAGGCGAGTCGTCCATTAGGTATTTCATACCTACGTAGTTGTAATATCCAATATCTTAAAAATCAAAACATTGATGAAATGATCGTAACGTTATAACAAGTCATCCTTTTGACGTGACAGACAAGGTCTAATAAATCGATGAACGCCGGCTGCACGCATTAAAAAGGATGACTCATTGTAACGTTACGCTCATTGTAACGTAACGCTCATTGTAACGTAACGCTCATTGTAACGTTACGATCATTTCATCCAAGAAAACTTCACCAACTTTAAAGTGTTTGAGGCACTAAGCTATAATAGTGCATTGTGCCCTTTCTATACGGCTTGCTATAGTCCTGCGAATTTCTGGAGGTGCAATGCCGACTAATGTGTAGTGTTGAAAATGATAACACTAGCTTGATGTAGCATACGCATGCCTTTATTTGCTCTATTTACGTACAAGACTTACTAATTCAGGCCCGGACTGGCCATAGGGCAAGTTGGGCAAATGTCCGATGGGCCGGACACCCGGTGAGCCGGTCGTGCCGATTGGCGATCGACTTTCTTTTGCTATTAAAAAAACAAAAACATCAATTAGAGTACCTAACGTCCTCTACCGTCAAGTTAAGTACCTAATTAAATTTACGTTATCATCGTTGGGCTCTAGTAATATTCTGCTTTCTAAAAATAAAGGCGCTCGCCACTGTCAATAGGCAAGACTCATCACATCACACGCACAGGTTTGACGGACAGTATTACTAGGGAACGTGTCGGGCCAACCGCAGTGTAGGGCAACCTCAACCATAGTTGCACGTCGAAATTGATGACTTGAATGTTGCTTTTTGTTTGATTCTATGTATATATTAATTGAGTTCCCGGTTTAACGGTTAAAAACGGGCCCACATAGGACGATGGTAACTGAAGAGCAATTTGTACGAAATTTTCCTTCTCCAAGTACATTTTAAAGGTTGGTCGAGTATTACTCATTAACTTGTAAGTCTTCTTTGCTATGATAGTTTTTCTTTTAAATTCGTTATACTATTCTTTCAAGAAAGTACCGGCAAAAGGTCAATAATACACAAAATGTTAGTTATTCTTCAAATTTGTTTTATCGCCTTCAAAGTATGCTCCTTCAGGAATGATACACTTAGGTAGGTAAGCCAACGAATAATCCAATCATCGAAACATTTTTTAAACGCTTTTTCCAAAATTGAGTTCAGTTCCCGCCGCGAATTCTCTCTTATTTCTTCTACCGAATGAAAATACATAAGTGCCACAAAGTGGTAATTTGAGTCTAAAATTAGATAAATAAAGAAGTCGGCTGGAGCTATATCTGATGATTAAGTGGTTGCTCGATGGTATTTGTTGAGTTTTTGGTCAAAAACCGTTCACAATGATAGCCTTGTGTGAAGGCGCATTATCGTGGTGCAAAATCCAAGAATTTTCTTTCCACAAATTTGGCCTTTTATAATATTCTTTAATTACCGTTTGACCTTGTGGCAAGAATTCCGTGTGCACATCACCGCGATACCTAGTCAAAGAAAACAGTCAACAAGACTTTGACTTTTGATCGACTTTGGCGTGGTTTTTCCGTGTTCGGTTCAGTTGGAAGACGCCACTTCGAAGTTTGTTCACTGGTTAGCATGTCAAACTCGTAAGCTCACGTCTCGTCTCCAGTAACAATGCGTTTCATGAATGTTGGTTCGGAATCGACTCGTTCTAGCATGTCCTCAGCGACTCTAATGCGATTGGTGTCTTTGGAAAAAATTCAGGTCTTTTGGGACTAGTCGAGCGGCAACATGTTTTATACCCAAGTGATTGTTTAAAATGATAACGAAAAATTGATTTGTATTTTGTCTGCGCGGTACGCGCGTAACTAGGTAAGTGAGTATATATCTATTAGCTTGGTTGGTACCTAACTTTAACCTGCCAAAAAGTAATGACTACCAAAAATATTGTGATTAAAAAAAGTTTTCGCTACAAAATAGTTCTGTTTTAATTATTTCATACCTGTGTAATTTCTTATTAATTTTAACCGAGGAGTTACGACCTACACAGTTTATCCGACGAAAGTAAAAAAAATAACAACTGGCACAATGGCTTAATCTATAAGACATACCAACTCAGCGTGCCTGACCGTCTCGTGCTCATCTTGCGAGACTTTTTGTCAAACCGCACCTTTCGCTATCGTATCGAGGGTGCATTCTCGTCCCCTAATAGGGCTCAGTACCATCCCCCCTAGTCTTTACGTTGTTCACCAGCGACATCTCCAAAAGTAAAAAGGCGCAGTTGGCCCTATTTGCCGACGATACAGCCATTCACTATACCGATGGCGACCCTAACTCTATCGCCGCAAACTTCTGTAAACACTCTGGGCTGATGGTTCAGGAAATGATCGAGGTAAACCCCGATAAGAGCCAGGTGGTTCTCTTTACGAAATCGCGGCACAAACCCCCTCTCCCTCGTCCGATCACCATGTATAGCAAGCCGATCCTCTGGAAGAAGCAAGCCAAATACCTGGGGGGCCATCCTGGATAGCCACCTCATCTTCACTGAGCACATAAGGGGGGCCCGTTCTCGCGCTGCCTTCGCGGCTTTATCACGACCGCCCGTAACAAATTGTCACTCAGGTGCAAATTGCGACTCTTCACCGCGGTCATCCGTCCCATCATGACGTATGCTTGCGCCGTCTTTGCACACGCAAAGCCTCGTCACCTCCACAAGATGCAGACGCTCCAAAACCGTTTCCTCCGTAAAATCCCGGGAGCCCCCTACAATGTCCGCAATGAGCCTCTACATGCTGAACTCAAATTGCCCACCATACAGCAGTTCATGAAACGCGTTGCAAACGTTTCTTCGACACTGCTGTAAAACATCGTAACCCCCTTCTCG
>NDFZ01004865.1:134060-153519 GCA_002192655.3 Mamestra configurata
CCTTCTCGCATCGGCCGCCCGACCCGAACCCACCCGCATCTCCAAGGTACGCCGACTGAGGCACACCCTCGTCACGTCTGATGACTCCATCACTCGCCTTCAGGAGCCGTCCTTCCGCCCTCGCCGCCTAGGCCCGTCGCGACGTTCCCATCAATGTCCGCCCCGATTCTTGCTCGAGCCAGCTCACTCCACTGAGCCTGTAGTTCTAAAGTCGTCTCCAAATAATAATCATAGTTCGATCCAGCCCGTCCCCAGCGACGCCCTAAGCCGAGGCCCGTACCACACAGGGGGTGCCCTTAGCGTGGAGTCGCTTAGTTTGTAAGTTTTTCATAAGTCCTGGCTGGAGGCCTTAATATTATAGACCGCCACAGGCAAGTCTGGTTGAGCAGGCGACAACCTCCTAGGTTGAACTGCGAGAGGCTCACAAAAAAATGCACTCGATTCAGTCTGGCGGCACGCGCTGTGGTGGCCGCACGCGCCGAACATGTGACGTTGGTATGTAGCTACAAGTGGATACAGCATTCGTACTGGAGTCGGTTTAAGGCAACCAGTGATTATCCGGCACGTCTCATTTAGAGCTGTATCCACTAATTTGGTGGGGGCAAAGCGGCTCCATAATGCATTTGTATATTCACCAGCGGAGAAACAAAGCGCCGTCAGCTGAGACTGGTCATTTCTCGGCTGCCACGGTTTATTTTGTTTCTTTTTACTCCGGACGTTTTTATTTGATTGATTTTTTTTGTTACTTAATTGTTTTTTTTTTTGTATTTCTGACATCAATATCTTTATAATTTTTTGTTTTTTCAATTTTATTTTTATTATTGTTTTTTTATATATATAATATTTGCGTATGTAAATATTTTTTGTGTTTTAGAAGTACCTACATTTACTATTTATTTAATTGTATTGTACCTAGCTCATTCTATACTTCTCAACTTCGCTTTGATTTTACGTTGTATTTATTATGTTTACAAGGACCACTTCCGAACATTTCACTTTACTTTTTTTATTTTTTATTTATATGTCTACTGCGCGTTCGAGCGTACGGTACCCGTGGGCTGCAGCTGAAAATCAGCGTTAGGTGGTAATTACTGTTGCCACCTGACATTATGCTGAGCTGAGGCCCTTTTGGCACAATATTGTGATAAATACTTAAAATTTTGGATATTCTCTATTTTGTAAGGTTTTTTTTAATTTTTTTTTTAATGTGCCAATAAATGCAATTTTCTTTCTTTCTTTCCATCACGTCTTTTACATCGTTCTCACATATTATTTGTATAATTTCAACATGAATGATGTAACCATAACTTTGTAAAAAATTTTTTTTTTTAAAAGAGTGTCTGTGGAGTTTCTTGCACGTTCTTCTCCATAGAGATCTACGCTTTGGAACGTGCAAATAGCTTCATATTTTTGACCAACTGACCTTGACAATTCAAAAGTGCCTGTAAATGATCTAATTGAAATAAATGCTTTGAGTTTCGGCCCGCTTGTCTGTTGCGAAGGCACACGATTGTGTTTTTGAGGGATTTGGCTTCAGCGCATTATGAGTATAATAATAGGTAAGATCTGAAAGGGCGGTAGAAAGATTGGCCTCAATCTCCTCAAAATAAGTGGCTTGGCTAGTCAAAGCCAAGTCGTCGGCGTACAGAAAGCGAGTTGTGTTAGAGGTCACAGGTTGGTCATTTGTATACATAAATATTGAAGGACGCTGCCCTGAGGCATACCATTCTTTTGCGCTCGACACCTACTCTTGTCATCGAGTGTTATAATTGACAAACCCAGTCACAACCATTCCGTTCCAATTTTCCTGTAACTAGACTAGCTTATCACATTACCTGTTAACCATCCTAATTGGGTAAACTGACGGGTACACCTTTATTTAAATGCAGTTTATTATGAATCAGGAGTTGATTCATAATATGATGTGATTTACTGCTATTATTGCTTCAATATAGAGCCAGAGATTCAAGGCCTTTTTTTTTTTTTTTTATCTCGGGGGTAAATCCTCATGGAAATCCTCCACCCTGGGGCGGGTGGAGGGGTCTGTCAGACTCTTACTGACTAAAACCACCCCGGTGTTCCATCTTCCACCTACGCCGGGGATCGCGGGAACGTATGCGACTTCCGCAATCCCCGACTGGTGCCGGCCCGCCACTGCGGGCCACCTCGCGTTGGCGAGGGGAGTGAGGTGTTTGACTCCCCTCGCTACGTCAAAGAGGGGCGCACGGGAACACCACGCGCCGCCACCTCGGGTCCGGATGAATGGGGGGCGACGGACATCCCCAAGTCCGCCACCCCTGGACCCAGTTAGGGGGGCCGGAAGAGGGCAGCGTATGCCCTCCTCCGACGCCCGATGCGCCTGCTGCGGGCAGGGAGAGCGGTTGTGATCTCCCTCTCCCTTTCCGCAGCCTCCTTCTGCGCGATAACTGTCTCGCAGAAGGAGACCACCGCGTCCCAGGACTCCTCACCGCCGACCATAGCATGGACTACGGCCGGCAGCGAGAGGTCACCGCCTACAACAGAGATGAGGGCACGGCGCGGCTCCTCCCAAGCTGCACACTCTGCAAGCGTATGCCGTGCCGTGTCCTCCCGACAGTCGACGCAGTGGTGGCATCGAGCGTCCGGCTCCCTGCCTATGCGACACAAGAACCTCCCGAAGCAGCCATGCCCCGAGAGGACCTGCGTCGCACGAAACGACAGGGAGCCGTGCCTTCTCCCGAGCCAGAGGTCGAGCACTGGCCGGATGGCCTCGATGGTGATGAGGCCGGCGGAAGGGCTCGAAAGCCTGTCCCGCCATTCCGCCACCAGGACCTCGCGCAGCTGCGACCGACGCAGCTCCAAGTGTTGCTGCGTCAGTCTTTCGCCGCGCGCCCGCGCGCCCTCGCGCCACCTGTGCAGTGACGCGAGCACTTTCGCCTCCAGGTCCCACGGCGGAGATCCGGCCAGTGCGCAAGCCGCCTCGTAGGAGATCGTGCGATATCCCCTGATGACTCTGACGGCCATCACCCTCTGCGGCCTCCGCAGAACAGTGATGGTGCTGGCCGTCAGGTCAGCCGCCCAGATCGGGGCCCCATAAAGGGCCATCGATCGCACGATCCCCACGTACAACCGCCTACAGGCGGTGCTCGGGTCCCCCAGATTGGGAAGCAGCGTTGACAGCGCCCCCGCCGCGCCCAACAACTTGGGCGCCAGCCGCCGGAAGTGGGGGCCGAAATCCCACCGGCTGTCGAGCACCAATCCCAGGTACTTCATGGTGGACTCGACAGCGATACGGGCCCCCCCGACCACAATGTGCGATCCCGGCGGCGGCGCTCGCCGGGGGCCATGAAAAACAATGGCCTCCGACTTGTTGAGGGCCACCTCCAGGCCGAGGCGCCGTATGCGGCTCACCACCTGTGAGACCGCAGCCGTCGCCAGCAACGCTGCCTCCCTGTGCGAGCTCCCCCGGGCAGTGACCAGTGTGTCGTCAGCGTAACACACCAGCTGCACTCCCGGCCGGAGCTCGCCCCTCAGCACCCAGTCGTACCCGATGTTCCACAGGAGCGGGCCCAAGACCGAACCCTGCGGAACACCGCACGACATGGGGCGCTGGTATCTGCCATCGCGTCCCAGATAGGTGACACACCTTTCCGCCAAATAAGCCCCGACGACGCGGCGGAGGTAGGAAGGCACTCGATGATATCGCAGTGCCTCCCGAATACAACTCCAGGGCAGGGTGTTGAAGGCGTTGGAGATGTCCAAGGACACCGCCAACAACACACCGCCCCGCGACACCGCTTCCTCCGCCAGGACTCTCACTCGGGATATCGCCGTCACAGTGGAGCGCCCTTGCCGAAAGCCGTACTGGCATTCGGCCAGGTCCGGCCCCTCTCCGCACAAGTGGCCGACGAGGCGGGCTGAGACTATCCGCTCAAACAGCTTTCCCACCTCGTCGAGCAGCACTATGGGCCGGTACGCGGACGGCGAGTCCGCAGGGCGCCCCGCTTTCCTGAGCAGGACCAGACGACCAGATTTCCACTGAGCGGGAAACTGGCCCTGCTCAAGGCACGCCGAGTAGAGTCCTCTCAGTCGGGGCTCCAGCTCCTTCAGAGCGAGTGCTAACGCGCAGCCGTGAATCCCGTCGGGCCCCGGGGCAGTGTTCTTCGCCCGGAGCCGTGTCACGGCCGCCCTCAACTCTGGTTGTGTCACCTCTGGGACGCTGGCGTCCTCTTCGGGCTCTGCGGCTGTGGGCAGAGCCATCGGCGGCGGAGCGTGCTCCGCTCGTGCCGGGAAGAGGGCTGCTACCACGTCCTCCAGCAGCTCGGGTTGGAGACTCTCCGTAAGCGGGGGCGCCCATGGTCCGAGTTTGCCTCGGACCGAGCGATAAGGACGCCCCCACGGATCCCCGTTTAGAGTCTCCAACATCTCCTCCCTGGCTCGCGTCTTCGCCTCGCCGATGGCCAGCCACAGAGCCTTCTTAGCCGCGCGGTACACCTCATACCGCGCGGCTTCTTCGTCAGGGACCCGACGACGTCTTCTCCGGTATCGGGTGTACTGGCGCCTGACCTCCACGCACGAGTCGCGCAACTGCGCGATCTCGGCGGACCACCAGTACACCTGGCGCCTTCTGGGTTGTGTGCGAACCCGGGGCATTGACGCGTCGCAAATTTGCGTCATCGCCCCGTGGAACCACTGCGCCTCCTCTTCGACGTCGACGGGTCCGGTCGTTGCCGACTCCCGGATCCAGGCCTGCACAATAGCAGCCTCCTCGAGTAGCTCCCTGTCGAGGCGCTTTCGCGCCCAACGCGGACCGTCCGTTCGCGGGGCCGTTGGATTGCGGCCGCCCGCGGTCTGGGGGGAGACGTTGAAACGGATATATCTGTGATCCGACAACGTCTCCACCTCCACGGCGACACGCCAATCGCGGACACGGCTTGCGACAGCGGGGCTAGCGAACGAAACGTCCACTATAGAACCACCCCGCTGTCGCACGCACGTGTAGACCGAGCCCCGATTCAGGACGGTCAAGCCGGTCGTGACCGCCCACTCCTCCAACGCCTCGCCCTTGACATCGGTGACCGGGGATCCCCACGCCGCAGACTTGGCGTTGAGATCCCCGAGCAGCAGCACGGGGCGAGGGTGGTACCGGTTCACGACGGCACCCAACTCGACAAGGAAGCTCTCGAAGTCGGCGAGGCTCTTGTTGGGCGAGAAATACGCCCCAACAATGCCAACGCCGTCCGCGAGGGCGGCCACCCAGCCGTGACCTCGGGACGGGTCGACAAGAGCCCCGCCGATGATGGCCACCGAGCCGTCCAGGTCACCCACCCAATCATCTCGGGGGGGGACGTAATACGGCTCGGCGACCACAGCCACATGGATCGACCACTCTGCCATGCTCTGGAGTAAGAGATCCTGAGCCCTGGCAGAGTGGTTGATATTGCCCTGGAGGAAATGGAATTGTGCCATTACGCACAATCCATTCCCTCGGCACCATTCTTAGGCCGGGAGTCGGCCGAAGAGCAACCAGGCTGAGGGGGGTGTAAAGGGCCCCCGACAGCCTTGGTTGTCCCCTTCTTGTTGCCCTTTTTTGGGGCAGGCGGGCAGGCCTTTCTGCCGACGACGTGCCCCGCGGGCCTCCCTGCATCCGTGCAGAGGCTGCAGTTTGGCGTCGCGGAGCACGCTGCCGCCTTGTGGCCGGGCTTACCGCAGCGATAGCATTGCTCGCTGCGGTCAGTTGCGGCGGCGCACCGTGCCCTGACGTGCCCAACGTCAAGGCAGCGGTAGCACCGCATAGCCCTGGGTTGCAGCAGCTTGACGCGTGCTGCAACCCACCCCACCAATAGCCGTCCGCTGACGGCTATTTTATTCGCCGCCGCTACCGGGCACTTCACCGTAATGGTGCCGAGCCCGGCAGCGTCGGCGCGAATCTCGCCCGCCCGCACGTCGCCCGGCGGACATCCACCGCTTCGAGCGACGGCCGCCACGACCTCCTCCGGGGTCGTCGAGTCGTCCAGGCCATCGACGCGCAAATCGGCGGTCTTAACGGGCCTGGACACTCTGACGTCCTCATCCTTGAGGACCTCCCTAAGTTTGGCGGCCAGGATGTCCGCCTTCTCGCTGCCCGAGGGTCCCGACACCTCGAACAGACGCGCCCCCGTAACCGCCGACTTCATCCTGAAGCCGGTCGGTGTGCCGAGGTCGGGAAATGCGACCCTGGCCTTCGCCTGTTCGAGGACCTCCTTGTAGGTAAGGCCCCTCTCGATAGCTGCGGGCTGCAGTGTGATAACCACAACAGCCGAGCGTGGGGCCTTTCCCTTCCGGGACCTCCTCTTTCTTTTGGGCGCGGGCTTGGGCTGAGCCGGCGGCGCCGTCTTCTTCTTACGACCCCGTTTGACGACCGTCGTCCAAGCCTCCGTGGGCTGGGATGCGGTCGCCGGGATCGCAGTCGAGCTGGGAGGGGGTGCTGACGCACCCTCCGCGGGCTTCTTGGGCCCCTCCGCGGGCTTTTTGCCCCCCTTCCTAGCATTTGCCGCCACAGTTGACGGCCCAGGCCTGGCGGCCTCCTCCTTCCTCCGTTTGTCCGCCGCTAGCGGCGGCCGGAGGTTCTGTGCCGGGAGGAGCCTTGACTCCAAGGCCTCCAGGCGGGCATTCATCATGCCCCCACACTGCTGCATGCAGATGCGAGAGATTCAAGGCCTATGTCAACATGGTAATCGGCTGCCTCGACACCATAGATCAATCACATAACGGTGCGGTAAAATTTTCATGATGGCCTATATTCTTCTTAGAATAAAGTGAGGAATAGCCTAATAAGAAGAATGATAAATAATTATCTTAGACCAAATAAAATCAGAAAAACCCCTAGATGTGGCCACCGTGCACATTTACGACTGTATCCAAACATAAAATTATTGTTGCTATAGCAATAAATTTATAAACTTCTGAAACGTCAAAATGACATCAAGGTTGCCTTCTCTTTCGAACATATTATGCTGCTGTCACAACTTGACAGGCAATGAACGATACGGGCAGCGTTGCCAACGTGAGAGGAATTCCCCAAACTACGGGGAATCTCAAGGTTTATCTCAAGAGGATTTATTGGGGATTGGCAAGATGTGGGGAAAATGCGGAGATTTAGAACATCGATAGTCTGGGCCAAGTCAGAACACTTTATCTAGAAATCTAAATACCTATCTAAACATTTTTGTTAAGTTAATTATGGATATCGAATGACTTCCTTTTTTAATGATTTTTGTTGCACCACATTTAATTTTCGGATTTAATTCGTCTACTTTTTTCTGTCACCAATGGTAAAATAATTTTGTGTAGGTGTGCTTTTCCATTTATTTTTTTGTTCAAAGTAAGGTCACAAACAAACAACTTGAAAAAATTTGTTAGCTGTTTTTGAACGCATCGGTCGAACGAAAATTAAAGTGTCCTTAAAAATGTTAAAGTAGAGAACCGAAATCATTTAAATACAGACACTTAGTACTTTTCAACGGTAACAAGGGAAGGAAATTAAAAACTGGGTGGCAGTATCCAATTACTCCATCGAGCTTTTTCTCGCTTGTTACGTAAATGTGTGAAATTAAAAAGCAAAAAGAAATCTTACAAAGTCAGTTAATTCTTTTAAATTTATTTTTTTTAAATCGAGGGGAGTTTGGTAAACTTAAGTTTGGGGAATCAGTAGATTTTTTTTCACAAATTGTGGAATTTTACTTGGATTTTCGGGGAAGTTAATAAATTGGTGTTGGCAACGTTAGATTCGGGTTTTTTTGTCAATAATTGTCATTGTCAAAAGTGTAGTGTACTTAGCGTCGATTGATAAAATTCATAAAATATTTTCCGGCATTTCCATAAAAAATGCTAAGTTAATCGTGTAATTGAAGAAGTTTAGGGTGTTAACTGCGTTCGACGTGTCCAGTCGCTGAACGAAGACATCACTAATACGCCAAGATGTCTAAATGGTGTGTCATGTTATAAAGAAATATTGTGTTGAATTTAAACAATAATACCGGGCTGTTATCTGTAGTAGCTTCCGCAGTGGCTAGTGTGCGGGAGTAACGCATTGTTATCGTGCAGGCAATCGGAGCGCAGCATCCACGAGATGCTGAAGGACACGCCGCCGCTGCGCGAGTCCAGCGACTCCATCACGTCGGGCACGGAGCCGAAGTTCCCCACATCGCGCTCCATGCCCTTCCCGCCGGCGTACGGTAAGCAAACTTGCTCGACGTGCAAATCACAACCTGCTCTTATGTTTATGTCTACCTAGATGGGCCTGGACAAAGGCTTAGACCATTAATTTATATTTATTGTCTTATTATTTATTTATGATTTCCCAGAAAAAATACATTACCTGGATCATTGTCAAATTTTGAGCAGGTAGCTACAGCCTAAAAGAAACTTTAAATTTAAATATTTATAATCTGATTAAAAGTGTATGAACAACACTTTTCCAGCACGCAAAATGCGCTTAGTTGTGGAGTTGGGGAAACCAGCCCGATGCACATACATATGAACTGAAAAAAATGTAATAAGCAGTATAAAGCTATTTTATTATGTTCGGTTTTTTTTAATTCTCAAATTTATTGCCTGAGGTTAGAAAAACTAACAACTCTTATACTGTCCAAAATCTTTATGCTCTGTTACTAATAAAATTACCACTCTGTGACTTACAAAAACTTGAAATAAATATTTTAGAGCATTGTTATGATACACCTACAGAATAAATGTTTAAAGTGTGCGTGGATGGCTGAATCTGAAACTATGATAAATATTGTAAAACACTGAAAGAAGTGTCAATGAAGCTCGATTTTGATGAAAACTAAAACTGCTTCATTATTTTTGAAAAATAAGTGTTCTTAGCCAGGAATCAAACCCGTTGTTTTTGCACCCTGTGTTGTTACACCATCTGACAGTGTCACTAATAAGGATCAAATTCTGGGAAGTAATAGTGTGCTATTACTTGGCAAACTAAAGGAAAGTACTCATTTTTAACAAATTACTTTTTATTTAAAAACAATTTTTTTATTTAATGGGTTTGCTCTTGACTCTAGTCTAGGTCATAGATGACAGAGACAAAGTCGACGATGGAGCGAGCTTACCCAGAAGAAGCCTGTTCACTCTAATTTATATTTTTCATCAACTTGTATCATCTAATTCAGGGTTTCTCAAAGTGGGGTACATGCACCCCTAGGGGGTTTGCCATTAGACGGTATGGGGTTCCCAGCAAGATTTACATAATGATGGAAATTTACGTAAAGGAGTCATTACTAGAAATGTTGATGAAACACTTCAAGCTGATTTAAAAAGGATGTCTTTGATTGATTTTTTGGGTAGCTAGACAGGAAGAAAATCTCAAATTCTCAAGCAAAGCGGTGAATTCCCTTTTACCCTTTGCTACAACATATTTTAGTGAGTGTAGGTGTGGGGTTTCACACTAAGTCATGAGAAAAACGAAATACAGATACAAGTTAATGCTTGAGCAAACTTTCTCCTAAAATTGTCTCGATTTGCAATAAATACATTTTATTGAAATATAAAAAACCTTATTGTTGTCAACAGGCAATTTTATTATTTACTTTAGGGGGGTTCACTGTTATCTGGAAACTTTAACAAACAAACTGAAAAGGTTTTCTCAAACTTATGGTACGCCTGTACCATAAGTTTGAGAAAACCTGATCTAATTAATAGAATTATCGCCACAAAATATTTTCTTTCTCAGATATGACCTAGACTAGAGTCAAGAGCAAACACATCTCAAATTAAGAAAAGTGTCGCCTAGTATAAATTGCCACATTCATGTCAAGATTTATGTAAAATAAGAGATGAATTATTTTTAATGTCCTAGTTCATTCCTTGGATAAAAACCTTTTTTTTTTCAAAATAATAGGCTCATACCTTAAAATGTAGCTTATCGTCCTCAGATTCTGACTTGCTTTTATTTGATATGTTGTCAGTAGTTACAATTTATTTCATTCAATTATCAAAATACATAATACTATTTGTTACTAGGTAGGTACTCTAATAGTTCAGTTTACAAATTTAATAAAAAAATGTGTAAATGGCCGCCAAATTGGCTCTATGAAAATTGAAATATGCATTGAATACAACAATACGAATTGTTGTCAATTAATTTTCAGTTTTTAGTATTTATTGTTATTTATTAAGTAAATATTTGTTTGGGAACTCAGGGCACCCCAACACAGATCAGTAAGGTTCCTTTATACCCTGCAGGCAGAAATAGTCGCCGTCGACTTTCCTTGATCAATACCGCAATTTAAGCCCAATGTAAATTAGATTAAATTATCTAAAGTGATTTAAATTATTTAAACTTTATTTAATTTTTTAATGATCGTTTTCAATTAATTTGATAATACAGTTATCAGGACAAATCTATTATAATAAATGATTTTATGTGATTTATTATTGAACTAGCTGTGCCCGAGACTTCGTTCGCGTGGAAGTAGGAAAAAAAATTACGTAGGTACATTTAATACCTTGCATAACCTGACCCTTCTCAGAATTAAGAAAGTTGGAAGGCACGACCAGTTATGAACAATATGAACCAGTAGCCCAAAAAGAAACAATTTTCTTTGATTTCCACTGATAATTGCATAATTATTATAGAACACTGAATCAATCAATTCTGTTTTTCCATTTTAAGTTAAAGTTCTGTATGGAGTCGGACGTAAAAGAATAACACTGTCCCATCACTTCCCGTGGGTGCCGTACGAGGTGACTTAGAGATTCACCAGAGAATGTGCAGCAGCATTATGTGTGCATTGCACCAGCTATACTGCGATCGCCAATCCACCTGCCATGCGTGGCGGATTGCTAGTTGGGCCTAACTTCGAGTAACATTGGCTTATTCGTCAACGAAAATCGTTTTTAAATCGATATTTAGTACTGAATGAGGAATAAGAAGCTCATGGCTTAATAATAACAGCCGCACGGGTCGATCTTGAAGGTTAAGCTACGCTTGCTGAGGTGCCGTAGTCCATGCTATGGTCGGCGGTGAGGAGTCCTGGGACGCGGTGGTCTCCTTCTGCGAGACAGTTATCGCGCAGAAGGAGGCTGCGGAAAGGGAAAGGGAGATCACAACCGCTCTCCCGGCCCGCAGCAGGCGCATCGGGCGTCGGAGGAGGGCATCTTCCGGCCCCCCTAACTGGGTCCAGGGGCGGCGGACTTGGGGATGTCCGTCGCCCCCCATTCATCCGGACCCGAGGTGGCGGCGCGTGGTGTTCCCGTGCGCCCCTCTTTGACGTAGCGAGGGGAGTCAAACACCTCACTTCCCTCGCCGACGCGAGGTGGCCCGCAGTGGCGGGCCGGCACCAGCCGGGGATTGCGGAAGTCGCATACGTTCCCGCGATCCCCGGCGTAGGTGGAAGATGGAACACCGGGGTGGTTTTAGTCAGTAAGAGTCTGACAGACCCCTCCACCCGCGAGGATTTCCATGAGGATTTCCCCCAGACATCAAAAAAAAAAAAAAAAACGCTTGCTGAGGTCGGTCCGTAGATGGGTGACCATCTTAACATACCAAGAATCCTTCGTGTCTCGGAAAACACGTTAAGGCGTTGGGCCCGACTGTCATTTGTCGGTCTTTGGCAGTCCATACGCTTTGTGCTGAGCTTAGATTCCTTCACCTCTCCTTGTGGAAAAGGGATATGAAAATAAAATAATAGTACTGTGTCCGCTGTACCAGCGCCGCAGTTTATCCTGTAGATTCACTGTTTTTCGCAGATAATTTCAGAGTTTTACCATAAAGCACAATGAAAAAAAAAATCATCAATAAGAAGAAATACCGTCATATTCATATAGAGCGTGCACCTAAACTAACTCATGTAAGTAAAACAGTCTATGGATGGACTACTCTTCCAAATTAACTCGAAAAGCATTTCGAAAAAAGATCGATTTTATGAGAATCAACTGACTGGACAATGAATGAGAGAAAAAAAGCGCCGACTCCAAATAATAATTATGGGATTAACGACAGGATTATGAGGTGTCAATCCGAATCGATTTATTGATCTTTCTCAGAAACAATCGCCGTTCCTACCAATTTTTTTGCCAAATAATCATGCAAGGTCATTCTTGCGCAAAGAATCTTAAAACACCGCGATTTAGAAAATTACATCAAATGAACAACGCCATCTGTCGACAATGAAATTGAACTGTCAAATATTCGTTTGGACAAAGCATAGATATAATTCTTTCTATGGGACAAAGCCTACATAATTATAACGATAACATATTATAATGTTCACTTTTCTCTACTAATCAGTAGCCAGACTAATTGCACATTAACAGCACAAAAAAAGGCTAACTTTAAATGAAGCGCAGTTTGGTTTCCGCCTGGACTCTCCACTAACTGCGATCCTTGGTCTAAAGCAGACGGTTCGGAATACTCCGGTCTACGCCTGCTTCCTTGATATCTCAAGGGCATTTGACCTTGTGTCATATGATGTTCTCTGGGATAAGCTCAGGGAAGCGGGTCAAGAGGGTGTACCGCCAGTTGACGGGTTTGTTACAGTACTGGTATTCTAACTAGTTCAACCAAGTTCGTTGGGGTGATGCTCTCTCTGAGGCGTACAGGCTGGAGTGTGGGGTGAGGCAGGCGAGTTCTTCACCTAAGCTCTTCGGAAGCTCTACCAACTCATTCACATACAGGCGGAAGAGCCTCTTCCGCCTGTATGTGAATGAGTTGGTAGTTGAATTCAGCAGCAAACGAGTCGGTTGCAAAATAGTTGGCATCAGTGTCAATAATTTAAGCTACGCTGATGACATAGTGCTGTTGGGTCTAACGGCCGGCTCAATCAGAGAGATGCTTAAAACTCATAATATGCCTCAACGAACGACCACTAAAAAGGATCACCCAATTTAAATACTTGGGTCATTACGTCACCGAGGACCAGATGACTTCTATGCCTTCATAAGTAAGAAGACCGCATCCTTATTAAGCAGAACCCGGGGTAGCGCCAACAGCATTCTGCAAGTCCTGGTCGAAAAACACGATGCACCAATATTAAGGCAGGAGTAAATGTTAAATTACAATAGTTTGAATTTAAATTACTCACTATTAGCGAGTAAGTTTTACTTACCATTGGGCCAATGCTGTCAAATCAAAAAATAAATAATTATTATCATGAAACATGGCGCAATAATAGGTTCAGTGTCAGTTTGCAATATCTATCTCTTAGTACCATCTTGTTAGATAGTGAGTCTTGTTATTAAATTCTGCCCAATAAAGCTGAACTGGAAGTGTGTGCTGTGTTTCTACATTGGTCCTATTGAATCAATCAGGAGTAATGTATTTGTACTACTCATATTACATACTCTAGCATTCCAGTGTGCTTGCTAGGCCAGTCCCAATATATATTGTATGATTGTCAAGACAATCAAGAAAACATCTAAATCATTTCAAATTGGAATCTTAATGTACCTACTTACTGAAGCCATTATTGTGATGAAACAAAGATTTTTGTTGATTGTAATTGTTCTACGACAGAAACTTATAAAATAAGCTCAGAAAATAAACAATCACAAACAAAACAACATGGAGACAATACTATTTTTCTATAATGAATTGGGTACCGTCGAAGGAGTCATTTATGAAAACTCCATAGGTAACTGAAAAAAATTATAGAATTAATTTGTTTGCAAAGATTTCAATAAATATGGAACTTGTAATAGAATATGTAAATTTGATCAGCTGGCTT
Source organism: Mamestra configurata (assembly GCA_002192655.3). Taxonomy (NCBI): domain Eukaryota; kingdom Metazoa; phylum Arthropoda; class Insecta; order Lepidoptera; family Noctuidae; genus Mamestra; species Mamestra configurata. The sequence continues at coordinate 147,761 of NDFZ01004865.1, forward strand.
ATCTACATTAATTGTGTATTGTGTGTCAGCTCCCCCAGATGTGTCACAGAATGGTGCGGGCTCCAGTACGCTTCTACGTGCAGGCTCGTCTAAGCTCGATGCCATCCGCAACTGGGGAGTTTCCACATACAAGTGCACCAAACAGATACTGTATGAGAAGCTTGGCAAGAGCTCGCGCACTGTGGATACTGGTGAGAGTTTTATTACTATTGGAAATATATTTCTTATTTGACAGACTTTTATCATTAGCTATCTAATGATAAAATTCTGTTTAAATCATGCACAATTAACTACTTATTCACACTACTTGGTCGGTTACTCTGTGCATGTTTACACTATCATTGTGACTTTAACAGCACCTTATTTTTATAGCAGTAACATTGAACAGTTTTGTCTTATGTTTGTTTGAGTGATTGGCGGTGAGTGTGTGTTGTGTGCTGATGTGAAACATGCTTGCTACACTTGTAGCTAGCGCGGCAGAACTAGCTTCGTCTCCACTGACCGATTAGGTGTGTGAGGCATTGCGTTTCTTCTGACACTGGTTGTGTGCGGCGGCAGAGTTGGAGGCGCAGATCGAGATGCTGCGCGAGACGCAGCGCAAGTACGCGGGCGTGCTGCGGCTGACAGGCGCGCTCACGGCGCAGCTGGCCGCCGCCGCCGCCACGCAGCGCGCGCTGGGCGAGGCCTTCGCCGAGCTGGCGCAGAAGTCGCCCGAGCTGCAGAACCAGTTAGTACACCCTCACTCACAGTCCTACGCTCTACAAGTACCTGCGCGGGCGTGCTGCGGCTGTCGGGCGCGCTGACCCTTACTAACACCTACTAATATCTTACCCACCATTAAGGAATTAGTAGCCATTATATGTGGCGATCCCCGGCCACCGTAGGCGCGGGCTTGCGGATGGCGAGCGTTGGGTAGCTCGCTGTCCGGGCAAAACCAAGCTCGGGTCGATGGCGCGTTGTGTTCCACGCGCACCTCAAAGAGATGTCAGCATAGGAGACGTGGCCCGCTAGGACCAGAGCCTACCAGGGTTGCGGAATTTGTTCGAAAGAGTCACCGCGGCCCTGGAACGTAAAGGGTTTTAGAAGGAACACGGATGGGTTTTAGTTAGGAAGAAGTCATTTGATGATTTCCCGACCTTAAAAAATAAAAAGCCATCATATGTATCCAAATCTTCTGAGGTGGTTGACCCATTTTATGTATTCTGCTCCTAGAAACAAAATGCCTTACAGATTTCATCATTGTGATTAGGTATATTTCTTAGGTATATTTCTTATGGTGGTGGTCTATAAATAATAGATACTAAGATGGAAAACTAAATAATATTACCTCCTATGTAAGTCTCCGTGAGATAGTCTCAAGTGAACAGTTCCGTGAGTCACGCGAGCTTGCTGCGCAGGTTCCTGTACAACGCGGACACGCAGCGCACGCTGACGCGCAACGGCGAGACGCTGCTGGCGGCGCTGCACTTCTTCAACAACTCGCTCAACACGCTCACCAACAAGACCATCGAGGACACACTGCTCACCATCCGCCAGTACGAGGCCGCTAGGTAAACACACCAACCCCATTGTCATCATCAATCTTACTGCCATAGCCACTGATGGAGACACTCCTAAAGCTGCCTGCATCATCCACTTCATACAAATATTTTTTGCCAAAGTAACCTTGGAAAAACCGTACTTAAGCCGTTTTTGGTAAAAAAATAACGGTTTAAAAAAATATCATACCGGGTCTTAATAAAATTAGCAAGAACACAAATTGCTAAAATTTTGAGTAGTTCTCTCACTGGTGGGTCTTTATGCCAAATAGCTCATACATAAGTCATGTATCAGCAGAAAAAATAAATTATATATAGTAGCGTAGCTTGCGGGTGTCATCCGTTCAAACCCGACCGTTCTTTGACTGTTTTTTTTTTTATCACGGTAGGCTATACGCCTTAAATTTAGGAGTATAGCGTTCCGTAATAGGTTTCATTGCGGCATTTATTTAGGCCCTAAATAGATGTCGCAATGAAACCTGTCAGAGGTAGGGTGAAAAAAATGATCGACTTCGCTTCGCCTGCTCTTCCCATACAACATTTATTGCTCTCAACAACCATTACTGGCAGAATAAGAACGTTCCTAAAAAAAAATGCACAAGTGGACCCCCCACCCCCGAGACTGGCCCCCCGGCAGCAATCGCCAGAATGACAATAATTGAAATAAAAACATCTTTCTAGGGTGACACCACAATATCCGCACTGGGTGTCATCCATGCTACGATTGATACCAGGTACATAGCGGAATTACTTTACGGAATTACCAGTAGCGCCATCTAGTTCCGAGTAGCAGAACTAGTAGAATCAAAAACCTTCTTTCTCGACACCTGGTATACCCCCGGCATGTACGCGAACATTGGTTCCGTTCATTGCAAGCAGGCGAAGCAAACTCGGTCTTGAGAAACGTTCCGCGAGAAATACCGACCAACGACATTCCCTCCGACCTTCTGTCGCAGAATATTCCGGTTGCCGAATCCATGGCATGCACCGCCTGGGCGTTGCTGCGAACGATATGGTCGTCTGCGTCGTATGCGACCCACCGATGGCCACCATCCAATCTTCTCACTCTCAACTATTTGTGACCTCTCTGGCCTCAAAAGTGGAGACCCCTTCGAGGAGCGGCTTTGTCGGTCAATGCCATCGCTGCTAACTGTATTGCCATTCTCAGCAGAATTGCCACGGCAAACCCCGCTGAGTGTGTACCCGCTGAGTGTGTAACAGGACATCTGGCTAACTACCGGAGCTGCCCCAAGGCCCCCAAGTCATCGTCCCCAAAAATTCGTTTTAAATACAATTAATCCCATCCATATTCAATAGTTTCCAATAAATCCGAGTCTTATTAAGAAAAATTTGTTTACAATTTCACGCGATATTTTACAATCTTACGGCGTTTGCAATTTTCCGGTGACGTACACACATGCATTTTACTATTAAAATGGACGTGGCCATACCCCCCTTCTCCCCACCATCTGCAGCCCGGGCTTTTGTTACCTTGGGTGGTCGCCTCGTGCATCATGCACCACTCCCCCCCTTGTCCTCCTAAGGCAGCTACAGTCACGTTCAACGCCTTTTACTCCCCCAGAGTCCTGGCAATTGCCCGAGTTCTCGAGGCCTGCAGAGGCAACCACGCCTCTGTCTTCACAGAGTTTGGCGACGGAGTGCGTCACGTTGAAACCTACACATCCCTTAATGGATAGGTCCTCTTTTAAGTGTAAAACCGAAAGGTTTAAACCGAAGGCCTATGAGATAGAGCTCTTCAATGCCAATAGCCTTCTAAACCAACGTGATGAGATCGCCACTTTCCTCCGCAACAATCACTTAGATGTCCTTCTGGTGCAAGATACCTTCCTTAAGCCTCGACATCGGGACCCGAACATTGTCAACTATCGTTTAGTTCGCAACGACAGGACCCGATATCATAAGGGAGGTACTGTGATTTACTATAAATCGTCCCTGTATTGCATGCCTATCTACGGATTCGCCCACGCTTTCCAAGCCTGAAGTCTCAAGGAGTGGCTCAATGCCCATCACCCCTCCTGGCCAATAGTCACACGAGCAATGCCAGAGGCAGGGCCGTGTTAGAGCTAACATCGCTCTCCTTAAGAATATCAACCTACGGTTGCATTCTATGGAGACGTTTAACGAGTTCAACTCGGACCATAACTAATTTTGGACCCCTCTGAATCCCACCCGTTCCAAGTGATCACTGACTGGAGCCGTGTAAGCGAGAAAAAACCGAACGAACGTGAAAGTCACCACACTTAAACAAGATCTCCGACCTCATCGAGTCCGCTGCCGACACGACGGCTGCGATCGACTCTTTCACGGATCACGTACAATCCGTCTTAAATATCGTAGGAAACTCCCGGACGATATGCTGAGAAGAACGCGGCTGTCCGTGCCTACAGTGCTGTCTTTGCGGTGGTAACAAGGTTCCACAGCACCCTATTCGCGCTAGTTTACCTCAAGGCGGTGTGCTCGCCCCCTTGGTTTTCACGCTATATCCTAGCGAAATCCCCTCCAAGACCCACCTAGCCCTATTTGCCGATGAAGGCCATCTACTACACCGGCAGATGCGAAAAGGCAATAGCTCGAACCCTCCTACGATCCGCCGACGCCATAGGCGATTAATTCCGAGAAAAGTCTTGTTCTCCCATCCGCGAGCTCTCATCCCTCTGCCCCCAGCCCGATCACCATGTTTGGTAAGCCGATCCCATGGGAGAAACAAGCTAAATATCTAGGCGTGATCCTTGACCGAAACCTTACTTTCGCTGAGAACATAAAGACGGTACGTTCGCGTACCGCTTTCGCTCCCCCGTTAGGCTTCACTCTATGCTGAATGCACGCAGCAAACTATCCCTAAGATGTAAACTGCGCATTTACACTACGTGCATACGTCCGATTATGGCCTGTGCGTGTTTCACATTCGCACACGCTAAGTCTTACCGAATCAAAGGATGCAGTACTCGAAAACCGTTTTCTTCGAAAGGCCACCTGGCCACGGGTGCCCCGTGGTTCGTTAAGAATGACCAACTCCATGTCGACCTCAAGATCCCGAGAATAAGGCCACGTAAGCAGCGCGGCAGAAGCACAAGGTCGCTTTCAAATTTAGGCGACTTTAACGTTTCTAGTAGTTTCTTTAGCTTTTGTTTCGTATAATGTGAAGGATATGCTTCTGACGCGCTACTTTCGCGCTGCTAACCTGCAGCGACAACGCTAAGGCGGTTCTAACAGTTCATGAAGCGCCTTTCCAAGTGCTTCTGCAGTAAATCACTACAACCCGCTTATCGCATCGGCCGCCCGAAACGCTCCCTCTCTCCCGCTGTCCGCGACATACCCTCGTCGAGCCCGACGACCCCATCACCCTGATCTAGGAAAGTTGTAGGGATCAGCACTCTTCGTAAACACAAAAACAGACCGCGTTCCGTATTCCGGCCTCGCCGTCATTTAGTTTATAGCAGTTTGTAAATCCTGGCTGGAGGGATGTTTAATTCATTTGAGGCCACCACAGGATAGTCCGGTTAAGCAGCAACCAGCCTTAGTGTGCTGAGCTGAGACTAGGCCCCGTCCAATAAAAAAAGCGACCGAGTCAGTATTGGATTTGCGATATGAGCGATCTCAAGTGCGAGTGTTCAATAGTGTAATTGTGTTTTATAAAGTTAGTGTTTATAGTTGTAAATTAAAGTATCATTCGTTTATAAAATCGGCCATTTTAAATTGTCATGAACCCCAAGCAAGCTCGGAATATATCTAGGATGCACCAGCCGGTCGATTCTGCAGACATATCGAAGTGAAGGTATGGGTGAAGTGATCACGAGGTGAGCTGTCAATCCATACAATCTAGATGCCACGTCATCACGGAGTGAGCTGTCATTCCATCTTGATTACATGGATTGACAGCTTACCTCGTGATCACTTCACCCAAGCGTTCACTTCGACATGTTTATAGGATCGACCGGCAAGATAGATGGGCGCAGAGTCACGTTACGCAGTGGGAGCCAGAGGACGGGCGTCGTCGCCGAGGAAGGCCGAGGCAACGCTGGCGTGACGACTTGGAGGCGTCAGAGAGGACAACACACCGGGAAGAATGGAAGTCTATGGGGGAGACCTTTGCCCAGCAGTGGGACAATATAGGTTGAATAAAAAAATTATCCCTGGACAACCTGTTTGAATGTATATGTTGTGGTTGCAGGGTGGAGTACGACGCGTACCGCAGCGAGC
>NDFZ01004865.1:155490-191952 GCA_002192655.3 Mamestra configurata
GCCCCCCGCGCCCCCCGCGCCCGCGCCTGCGCCGGCGCTGAGCACGGTGACGTCAGCCGGCCCGGCCCGCGCGGCTGTGACGTCAGCGCCGCCGCCCCCCGCGCCCGCGCCCCCGCGCTCCGCCTAGTGTCGCCGGTAGTCGCTGGCAGTCGCTGGCCGAGCTGCGCGGTGCGCGCACACCGAGCTCCGCGTCTTGGGCTTCATTTCGTCATTTAATCCAACACTTCGCAAGCCCCCAAACTCGGCCATATGAAAACACTAAGGGCTCCGCCACTCATTCAAAAATGTCTTCATAATGCATTCAGTTGTACAAATTCATAAGTGCCTATTATGTTGTAGTAGACACATGCTACGCTGTTCATCGTTTCGTTCTGTCTGGACACCCACACGGAAACTGGCATTATGTCTACTATCATAGAATACAGTCATCTCAGAACCAAATTTTTTTTTTCGAAGTTATAGTATATACAATATATTGATAAATTAGGAAACCTGAAAATAATACTCATGCATTATGTGAGACGTAGGAACATCATTTTGCAGTGAGACGAGACCGGAGTGAAGACTAGATATACGTGTGAAATGAATATTGCAAAGCTTCATTTTATTTTGTGTGATATCATATTTATTATACGCGCTTTTGACCAAATTCAAATTCCCCATTCGACTCTCTGACTTTAGTGATAGAACTGTGCTTGGAGCGTTACTTATACAGTTATTACTACTTCGTCACCACATTGTGTTATTACAGACGTTACATTGTGTTATCTCAGAGTATGATGTAATGTAGTGAGCCTATAGGTCATAAGTATATTTTTGGCACGTAACGTATTCTGAGCATATATTTTACTATGACAAATATATCCTTTACATGAGTAGGATCTGAATAATTTATTTTTGTAGTATATTAATTAAGTTTGAAGACTTGTTCCGAGCTTACATTATGTTTGTATACATTCCAGTATTTATTGCTTTATGCTTGCCTAGTTATGTAGTTTTCAAAAGTCCATTTATATAAAATTTAAATTATTTTATTACAATAAAATAAGCAGTACCTTTGTGCTCTTTTATCTGCATCTATAATTTGGTTTGGCACAATGTTAGTCTAATTTATTAGCTCAACATTATCCTACCAACATACCTAGTGTAAAGCTTGTGTTCAACTATATGTATAGCCGAGCTGAATAAATAATGCTCTCCATGTTAGAATCTAGCTGTTACAATGTTGAATGCCACACGAACCCCACGTGTTCCCATGATATGACATTAATTATATTATTTGAAAAAATAATGGTTAATTTTAAGCTAATGTATATATTTCTCATTTATATTCATGATGTCCTGGGAACATATAATGGAGATGTGTTGAACATTGAAAATAAAATAAAGTTATTATAAGAAATAATATTATCAATACAACATTATCACAGTTATAATCTATGAACTTTCACACAATGTACTTAAAGGATATATTGTATTACTACAACTTATTGTTATAATATAAGCAACCATTACGTCTTTAGAGGGTATATTATGTATTGTAACCTTGTTGATAATTACACTCCCACTGATTTGCAGTTTAAACAAAGGTCAAGTTGGCCAGAATGGATAATTTCTCATAGTTTAGTACTATTTGTGATCTCATCTAAGTATCAATCCACTCGCTGCATTTGAACTGCCAATGAATGGGCATTAACAAATTATGACAATATAGCACAGATTAGCTCGAGTATCATAGGTATGTGGAGCATAGGACAAGTTTCATTCTAGCTAGTCAAGTTCTTGTTTAGTTGATTGTACTATCAATGTGACTTATTTCAATATTATTATTTTAGAGAACAAATTATACACTATTATTGTAAATGTAAGACAATGTGTTTATCATATTTTTTAAATAGTATAAAATCACTTTATGCTGTTTTATTTACACCTAAACTATTTCAAATAATTCAGTTATCAAAGAAATTAAGTTAAGCTAATTTTGCTAATTTGTAGATGCAATAATCTACTTATTTGTTGTCATCTTTAGAATGGTCCCTAAAGCTTTCTTCCTAGAAGCATCTGTATGGACCGGATATCAAATTTATTAGTAAGTAATAAAACCAACAGGAGATTGTTCATAGCTCAGAAACTGTATTCCATCTCACAAAAGATTACAGATCTGTCCGTGGGCCCCGTGTCTCACAGCTGGGCTCACTTCTTAGTGCTCCGCCGGCATGGCTTGCCGCTTCAATGTCTGTCCGACTGGCTTGCTACGCTCTCACAGCTTCTCTGTTACTTTCTGCTTTATGTTTTTCTTCATTTTCTGCCTTTAACTTTTCCTGGAAACACAATCCACAAATATGCTAAGTAACTTGAACAGAATTTGTTTTTAGGGTTCCGAGACTATGGAAAAACAGAACCCTTTTAGGATCCCTTGGTTGTCTGTCTGTTCGTCGGACTGTGTGTGCCTGTCTGTCTGTCTGTTTTCTCCTGAATCTACTGGACCGATACAGTTAATTGAAATGATTGAAATTTGGTACACATAACCTTCTGTGACCCATAGACAGATGTGTAACAAAAATAAATAAATTTTGAAAATAGTGTCATCTATGCCATGTATTCTATCAATTCAGAGCTCATCATAAGAAAAGTATTTTTTTGATTTTGAAAATATTGCATTATGAAGTTATTAAAGAAAATAGATGAAATTTGACCAAAATTTTAGCCAAAAAATTTTTAAAAACTACAGGTTTTTACCTATAGAATACAGAAAATTCTATAAGAAGACTGATTTATAAGTAACAAGTTAAAAACATACATAACATAAGTTAAAAACAGATTCATTCGAATGAATCTGTTTTTAACTTGTTAGTCTGGCTCGCATTTGTCTGGTTTTTCTTTATTAATTTAGTGGCTGTGATATATAAAAACTGTATTTACCAAATCATAGATAACTCTGACCACTAGCGAGCAGCTCGGACAAGTCGCTAGCTCTTCACCCTCTAGCAGCTCTTCCTGAAACAAAAGGTAAGTTTTATTATTGTGGTCAGCACAACTGCTGAAACCTAACATTTACCAGAATTTAAATTGAACGGAGGCTGCCATAATATGTTATTGTTTACATGTAATGGACGCAAACGTTTCTGGGTGCCTAATATTGGGTTTGGGCCCTGCTAGCACATTAGATCAGTCTACCCAGTATAAATAATAGATTCTCTGTAGCAGACATAATTTAGCATTGTTTAACATGTTAAGGTTCCTGTAAAGGGTACTGCAAGGGTAGTACCATTTGCTGCCCAGGAGAAGCAGTACGCAAATACAATATTACAGAAGCGTGCAGTCAGTCTGTTAATAAATTCTAACCTTACTTATTTGGAACCTATCGCCGCACGGACACGGATAGTAATACATGTCTTCATCTTCCTCATATTCGAAGTCTTCAATTTCTATTTCATCGTGAAATGTCGTCATTATACAATTGTGCTACAGTTTTCGATGGTGAAAACATTAAAATAACCAATGCGAATCGTTCGCAAATGACATCATTATCATTGACAATCTATATTACTATACTCTATGTCATTGACATTAACTTGACGCGATCTAGCGATTGAGATGAGATGTCTGTAAAAAAAACTCCGTTCCATTTATCACAATTGGGTGGGATTCGAACCTAAAATACAAAATATCGTTATCCAGCAGAAATTATATAAATAAAACCTAATTTCATTGTAACTGCACATGTAAACCGATAAGTCACATCATTTCATTTCATGTCAAAAATGAAAATTAGACACCATTATTGCCATTCATTTGAATCGTCTATTGTTTGTAATAGTAACATTCGTTCAGGCACGTCATACCATGCGTCACGTCACACACGTCATTTGACATTTGATTTCATTTTTGTGGGGGAGGATCAGGGGGGTGACACTTCCATACATTGGCTTCGCTGACAAAATATTCACTGATTGTGCTGCCATCTTTGCGGCAAGGAACCGCAATTTTGACCATAGTTTCAAATTTTTGCCGATAGGTAGAGCTAGTTGACAACGGTGCAACAATATACATCCAACCATCCAACTATTAACAATAAATATTTATTATTATTTATTAATATTTCAATAAGTTAATTATCAATAAATTAAAAAAAAACATACTAGCAAAATTATTAACAGTTTTTAAAGTTCACGTATTGAATAAGTGAAACGAAACGTAAATGTGTAATGGAAAAGTACGTTGTCATTTGAAAAGCAGAAAAGATTTTTTCGTGCCGTGTTCGTTTGTTTCGTGTGGTGTTCTAGTTTTCTGTTTTGTGCTCTTTTACGACGCTTGCTTTAAACTTTTGACCCTGCTTCTTCTCTGGACTTTGTGATAAGATACGTAAACGATTGACCCAACGCCGTGTACATGCTGGACCTCGATATTACCTTTTGATTTGGAATTGACGAAACTTGCAAAATGCCAGTGCTATTTTGGATGTATTCCTTATAAAGGTTGGTTCCCACGTTAATTATTTACATCTCATCAAATTCGTTTAGCTCTATATATATCACAAATTTATTGTAAACAGTTTTACCAGTTGATAATATTGCACTGCATAACAGCAGTTCTGGTGATTGGGCTAAGTTACATGATACATCATGTAAAATAACAATCATCAGACAATTTTTTAGTGACGATTTCAAACCTGTGGCTGAAAATACAACAATTACAATTTTACAATTAATACAAATTTGTTGACCAGTTTTTTATCTTTCAGGAACAGTTCACCACTTTCTACCAAGTGAATACCCATATTCGGAAAAATTTGATCAGTGGAAAATGGTGTTAGCTGAAATTGATCGAGAAAGGGGTGATAATTACATACATAACAACATACGTATATGCGATAACCATTTTGAAGAGTTTTACCGAACAGCCAGTGGACGTCTTACCAAAAATGCTGTTCCAACATTGAATATTGGTAAATACCTTCTATATTGATATCTTTTGTAAAAAACTATACATTAGCACCAATACACCACTGTACTCCATTGGTTTACGTAGTTAAAGAAAGAAAACAATCTTGATGTGACTTTTTACATAACCGCTTATTAATTAAATAAACTACTGAATGCAAACGGCTTAAATCTAATCCAAGTAGAAATTTATAGAAAAGACTGAGTAATGATACTTTATATATTATAATTTTTACATATTATAATTCTTGGTTTCAGCATCTACATCATCTACTGCTGAAATGGATTCAACAAATACAACATCTGATAATGCAGAAGCCACTTTTGCCCAAGGTAATATTTTATTGAAATGAAGCACAAAAATATTATAATAAAAATAAACATTACAAAAACAATAAATGAAAGATAAATTTATTACTTCTTTTATTTGTGATTCCATTCCACTATCTTGAATATAGAATATTTACAACACCATGTTTGTAAAATAACTTCAACTATATTTTTATGTCTAATATTTTTTCACAAATAGGGCTTGAAAATATTGTACTATATTAGAAATAAAAAAAAACAATTACACAACATAACAACACAACACACAAATACACACATACACATAATTACATAACATGCAACAAGTCCAATTTTGTAGCATTTAAACTGGAGATATAAACGCAAAATAAACAATCTCCTAAAAGTAAAATATTATTTACGTTATTATCAACTAAATGCTCAGTAATGTTTTACTTTTCAAATGTATTTGGAGAAAGTGTATTTTGAGATAATAATATCTCTAGTTTAAATGTTACAAAATTGGACCTATGACCATAAGAGGCCTCCAGTTATAGATAGCTGTGTGCGTGCAGAGCTTGTGTATGTGTGTGTGCAGAGTGTGTGTATGTGTGCGTGAAGAGGTTGTGATTGTGTGCGTATGTGTAAAACTCCTCACAGCGCCATCTCTGCTATGAGGTACTCATGTTACTCTCAATTTGTGGTTCAAAAATTTACGTGAGAGGGCTCTCTTTTCCCTATTACTTACTATACTCTTTGGGGAGGATGATCGTGGTGGTCTCACCGTATTTGTTGTAAAAATATTTTGAAGTGTTGCAGTGAGTGAACTAGTGCCCGTACCGTCCGAATTTTTATTATAATTACAAAGCGAAACAATTTTCAGACACAATGTTTAGTTGGCTGAAAAAAGAAGGTGAAAAATCCGAGAGTATCGAAAATGTCGTGGAAGGGCTCAAAAGAATTTATAGAACAAAACTTTTACCCCTGGAGCTGCACTACCAGTTCCACGACTTCCACTCGCCGCAGCTCGAGGAACCGGACTTCGATGCTAAGCCCATGATCCTGCTCGTGGGACAGTACTCCACTGGTAAAACCACATTCATCAAATACCTGCTGGAGCGCGACTTCCCCGGCATCAGGATAGGTCCGGAGCCCACGACCGACAGATTCATTGCCGTCATGTATGACGAGAAGGAGGGCGTGATCCCCGGCAACGCGCTCGTCGTGGATCCCAAGAAACAGTTCCGGCCGCTCAGTAAGTTCGGCAACGCCTTCCTCAACCGCTTCCAGTGCTCCACGGTGAGCTCGCCCGTGCTCAAGGGCATCTCCATCGTGGACACGCCCGGCATCCTGTCAGGCGAGAAGCAGCGTGTGGACCGCGGCTACGACTTTACGGGCGTGCTGGAGTGGTTCGCTGAGCGCGTCGATCGCATCATTCTGCTGTTTGATGCGCACAAGCTCGACATATCCGACGAGTTCCGCCGCAGTATCGAGGCGCTCAGGGGGCACGACGACAAAATTCGTATTGTGCTGAACAAGGCTGATATGATTGATCACCAGCAACTGATGCGTGTGTACGGTGCTCTGATGTGGTCGCTAGGAAAAGTTCTGCAGACACCAGAGGTGGCCCGAGTATATATTGGATCCTTCTGGGACCAACCTTTACGCTACGATGTAAACAGAAGATTATTTGAGGATGAAGAGCAAGATCTCTTCAGAGACATGCAGTCCCTGCCGCGAAATGCTGCTTTGCGCAAACTGAATGATTTGATCAAGAGGGCTCGGCTCGCTAAGGTTCATGCATACATTGTCAGTGAGTTAAGGAAAGAGATGCCTTCTATGTTTGGTAAGGATGGTAAAAAGAAAGACTTGATAAAGAATCTGGGTCAGGTGTACGATCGTATCCAGAGAGAGCAGCAGATCTCACCTGGAGACTTCCCCGACATTAAGAAGATGCAGGAGACACTGGCTAACCATGACTTCACAAAGTTCCACCCCCTGAAGCCCAAGCTGCTGGAGGTGGTGGACCACATGTTGGCCACCGACATTGCACGCCTCATGGACATGATCCCGCAGGAAGATGTCAACATTGTCTCTGAACCACTAATAAAGGGTGAGTTATATTTATTATTAGTACATATTCTAACAAGATTCTATATTTTTTTTTTTTTGAGGGGGACCACTCGCAGTTCAGCACGCTAGGGCTAGTTACTTCTTAACCGGGCTATCTTGTGGTGGCCTCAAATGAATTTAAAGCCCCAGCCAGGGCTTACAAACTAGCTAATTATCATAAATACAAGATTCTATTTAGTGGAGGTGTATCTATACTACACCAATATTTTTACCCGACTGCCAAGGAAGGGTTATGTTTAGTAATGAGTGTAATATTAATTAGGATAGATGAAACAGGTTTAATATGTTCTTGGAAACCTAATCTACTATTTGAGGTTTCTCAGAATGGGTTTGACTATTTGATGAAGATGCCTTGATCAAATTACTTCATGTTGCAACAATTCAGTGAATCATGTTTCCAATGAAAACTGAAGTACATACTTATATTGAATTAAAGTGGATAAAATAAAATTTACGAAAATACTATCTTTGCACTACAATCAAAATACTTTTTAATATGGGAGCGGCACTTATCAGTCTGTTGACAACGCTACGAGTGCGCCGGCGCGGCGCCGCTAGGGCCCACACATAGGAACATTGTTTTCGCAAATGTAACAAGTGTAATGACTATAACATAGAGATACTCTGATGGTAGGGCTTGTGAACGAGCACGTATTTGCGTAAGGTGTAAACGGCCTGTAAGAGCAAGGTACACAAGAGGTACACATCTGCTATCACGAGATATTGACCTGAATATATTCTTATCAGAGTGATAACGCATTGCCGGGAATTCGCTAACGTTGCTGTTAACTGTGTTAGGCAAGCGCTATAATTAGAAACTATTAACTTATGATGTCTGACCTCATGGTCGGGCATTGGAAATAGTATGTTGATGAAGCAACTGCCAAATGTGCTGTGGAGCCATTGTTGTGTTGTCGACGATGATGTGTGCGCCACACGCCTCAATCGGTAATGCTATGCCCCAACCAGGAAAATTATTCACTAATGTAGGTAAATAGGTACCTACACATTGTTTAATTGTAAAGTCCTGCGATTCAAGACCCAGCTGTGCTGGTGTCAATTTGTTATCAGTAGAACTTCAATGACTCATGTCGCGGGCTACCCGCACCAAACAAAATATTTTGTAGGTATATGCAACTGAAAGGAAGACTTCGGGAGACTTCCTACTTAAGAGAATTTGCGTTATTTCTAATCTTTGCTTTCTCTTAACAGCTTGTATTTTTAAAAGTGAATCAGACGCTTATTCGACCTAAAAAGTAATTGTCTTAGAAAAAAATAAATAAAAATGTTTATTACGAGCTTAATACGAGCGTTATGAGAATCTCGGCGTCGTCAGCGAGTGTAGCGGCGGCGGCCGGCGACGTCGGGGTGCACTCCAGTGTCGACGCCGCCGCGCCGCCGCGTCAGCAAATGATCCTCCATCACTTTCTCGTTGTTCAATCAAATTATAATTAGCCGCTAATACAATCTTCTAAATCTCTGATTAATTCCCCACACGTCTGATGAGTTTCTCTTCGGCCAGTGTCCGCTGAATCCTAGATCTAGATGTCTTTATATTGATTGATAGTGACTTACATTACGAATTACGTGATGTAGTGTAGCTAATTTAGTTGTGCTCGTGTGGGACTCTGTCCGCGCGGAAGGTGGAACACTAAGAGACCACAACGTCCACAATCACACATAACCCGACATCACCAACTCTCTCATCGTCTATCACATCACTACATCTTCTACTAAGTCATTTTGTGATCGAAATCCACAAATTATTAGGGTTCCGTACCCAAAGGGTAAAACGGGACCCTATTACTAAGACTCCGCTGTCCGTCCCTGTCTCATGAACCGTGATAGTTAGACAGTTGAAATTTTCGCAGATGATGTATTTCTGTTGCTGCTGTAACAACAAATACTAAAAAACAGAATAAAATAAATATTTGAGGGGGCTCCCATAACAAGCGTGATTTTTTTGCCGTTTTTATAGATCGCGTACGAAACAATTCGTGCGCGAGTCCGACTCGCACTTGAACTTTTTTTTTATTAGCGACAAATGATTGTTACGCCCATGTATACCATGTCCCATCTGACCATTTCTGTTTATTTTAATTAACAGGAAATATTCCGGGTTAAGGCACTCATTCCGGAAAATGAATCCCGTGTCCTACAATGACACCGTGTTTTTATAATCCGACAACAAGCCTGTAAATGTTCATGTTTTGGGCTTATTCTGTTCTTGATTACTTATTTATAACTGTTATTTCTGCGAAGTCTTTGTCACGCCGATTGATTGTTTTCATTGATGGAAAATTCCAAAAATAGTAAGCAGTTAATGTCATGGGACCACGATTGTAGTACTCGTTGTTTGTCGATGAGATAACGAACCGATTGTAATAAGTTTATGTGACATGCATCGATCGATAAAGGTGGCGTTGAATCAGTTAGGCGATGGAACACATTCTTCACTAAAATTATTATAAGATCAGCGATAGTGAGCGCGCACGAAGTCTACGTACTACTTAACTGGACCTCTTAATCCACCGTGATATTAAGCGCTGAGCCACTGGGCCGTTAAATACTAGGAAGTGTTGCGATTCACTAAACGTTTCTTAATCTGCCAGTTACTTCACACAGCCGCTACTCTGCTAGCCGGTCGTAACGCCGCTGTTTACAAGACATCAGTATGTCACATTGTGACATGTGCGGCCCCGTCTGCTTCCACGATGCACTACAGAGAACAGACCTTCGCTCCGACAGCCTATTGTCATTGCTTTTAGTTATTTCATTTGTCTCCTGCAATTAGGGCTAATGAACAAATATATGTATATTTTAGGAGTCGGTTTATAAATTAGTCGTTTTTCATTATGTAATGGACCCCCCATTAAAAAATTGTATTGTTCTAAAAATAAAAACTTGGTAAATTAAATTTCCCATGCGATTAATTTGATCGGTAAATTGAGGACAAATGGAGGATTATGGCAATTATGGCATGAGTAACAACATAATATGTATGTATGTTACTTTTGGGGCAATTTTTCCTTTTGTGTCGGTAGATTCCGCTTCTGATTTCACGATGAATTGGTTAGTGTGTTAGGTGTAATTATGCGGCCTGACGCGGCGGGGTCAGACTCACGGTGACGAACTGACACGACGATAATGATTCCTTGTTATTAATTGTCGCGAAGCCGCATGCTCAAACTCTGCGCACGCGCAAACAAATCACTTCATTTGCTCCATACTCGAACACAAGCACCAGAGTCCATAATAGACATGCCTGGGTCACACTGAAGGTTTTTAGAAAATAATAAACGTAATGATGTAGAAGCCTGTTAATATTTTTATTGATTTTCGAAGTAGTCTCCGTTCCTATCTAAGCACCGTCGCATGCAATGGAACCATTGACTGAAGCAGTGGGCCCACTCTTCTTTAGGGATCTCCTCCACGCCTTTTTCAAACGCAAACACGGCATCTTCAGGGTTCATAAATCGAATTCCTCTAAGTTTATCTTTTATTTCTGGAAATAAATAAAAGACACAAGGTGCCAGGTCGAGACTGTAAGGAGGATTACTCACTAACTTCACACCTTCGATAGACAAATATTCGATAGTCCGTCTAGCGGAGTGAGCTGATGCGTTATCTTGGTGGAGGAGGATCCTGCTTCTTGGGCGCTGCTGTCTAAAATTTTCCAAGAAACTGGTTAACAATGACTGTCATACCAATCTGCTGTAACAGTCCTTTTATCTTCTAGGACAATTGCTGCCCGTTTGTCCAAAGAATGAGGCAATTTTTTTTTCCCTTGACTTCTGCCCTTATTTACTTTTGAAAGAAAGAAATAAAGAAACATTTATTGCCAACACTACAGTCATAATATTATAAACAAAACGAGATTTTTTATAAATCATATCAGTATTTATAGAGAGAGATAAGCGGAGAAAATGGATTGGCTTTACTCTGTAGAGAGGTCCTTAATAATAGTGATTTGTTTTGCATGTAATAATGAATTCTTTTTGTATTTTCTTTAATTTTAATTCGTGTTGATTTTTATTATTGTTGTTTTTAAGTTAAGTATTTTAAGTTCTCGAATTGTATTAGATATCAAATGTTGCCAAATGGAATCGAGGCTTAATGGTAGTGTTGAACCACTGGTCAACAATTAACAATGGGTTAACGCACGTCCATTTAAACATAAAGTTAAAAAGGTAAAACCAAAACATCAAACCACTACCGCACATTCACGTCGAGTAGGGTAACCCACAACGAACACTGCGAGCAACGTCCACCAGTCAATATTCATCGCTTCAAATATGTCACCGCATGAATCATGCCTCATTCTGATTGCATTACACATAACGAAGGGTTTGTGTACAGCTAAACGACACAAGAAACTGATTTCTTGCATACATTAAGTAGACACTGATGTCAATACTATAATAAACTACTTAATGTATGCGCGATGCCTTTTTTTGAATGACAGCTGCATGCATGGCTAATATCTGAGACTATGTACTCAAAAGAACACTTGTAACTACTTCATTGCTCATCTCCGCTTCAAATATGGCAGCTGCCATATTAACACAGTCATATCAAAAACTTTCCATGAACTACAGAGAATCATTATCACTTCAGTCTCGTCTGCCGATCTCAGAACTGTGCTAGCCTCGGCGGGCACTTGACCCTTTGGCTCTATATTCGGCAGCCGATTCGATCGCGTTCGATTGACTTATTCATTAACATTAACTATGTGTTTACTCCCGCACCGTTTGTACGTCGTTCAATATTTCATTACATCGATACTGTGTGTCGTCCGGCGTTAGCAGCACGTAACCTTCACCGTATTACACTTAGGTGACAGTTTTGCGACTGGATACAACTTCGCGTTACACTCACTGCAGTCTGCAGCTAAAACATTACAACGGCACACAGAAAAATTAGAAATCTGTAGTCCATAATCTGCATCTGAACTGAAAGTAGTTAATCCCCTGTGATTACTCACCGCAACACGGACAAGTGTGAATTAAATGTATCATCCTTAAAAATACAGTCCAATGTAGATATTCATTGGATGCCAAGTTGTGACCAAGAAAAAGTTTAATTGACCTGCCCCGTACAAGGTAGTCAACACATCCTATCATAAACCATGCATAGATTGTAGCGCACATTAATAACTTAGTTGCATCGTTCAATGCTCCGCTATACAAGGAAAATTCCTTAGAATCATGGTGAGCTCGAAGATTTTCCATAGTTCCGTCATTGTTGTACACTGTCAGAACAAGTTTGCATAGTAAGTGAACCCAGAGCGGTCGCGGGCGCACTTGCCCTGCGCCTGCGCACGCGACCTTGCCGATTGTATAGCGCGCCGAACGCCATGCGCCATGCCCTTCCGAATACTAGTACCCGCACCGCTGCGCCGCTCTAATCAATACACCAATTAAATACTTATTTCCTGTCAGGGTAGGTCTACCTACTTTGTTAAACTCAAAAACACTTCCAATGTTTTCGAAGTATTAACATACACAATTTAATTTAAGACGTAAATGGGTTGGTTTTATCATCTAGAAAAGGGAAGGGCTGAGAGTTGACCCGTAGTGAAACCCTACTGATCTTGCAACTGGACTGCATCGACTGTATATCGCTTACACCAACTGCACATACATATATTTCCAAGCCACACCGTTCTCCTTATGGACAATCGTTGCCAGCCCCAATATCCTACTGCATGCTCCAATCATTACTGCAGAATGGATCATCACAAAATGGATCGGGCACAACTCTGTAATCCTGCGATATTGTCACATTGAACAATTATATGAATGTAACAATACAATGTTATTCCTATCTGCTGAGCTGGTGTTATCGCAGCTAATCTATTTGGTAACAGCGATCTGGTCGGCGTCAGCTATCTCTGCTATCGAGGCTCCGTATCGCTCGCTAACTGCTAGTGCTCACAGTTACGCACTGGAACTTTTTCTTGCTTCATTTTCTTTGTAGTGTGCGTCATCAGTTAGTCATCGCTAATGAAGCTAAGTAGGTTTATATTTTTGCGATACACCGTTACTGAATCAGCATTCAGCACTGCACTCACGTACTACGTGATCATGTGAAATCGACATTATAAAACCGAGTATTATCTTGATTGTTTTTGCTGCCTTATCTTATGAGTCCTAAGTATAATTATGCCTCTAATGCATGTATATTGCAAATTAGCAATAAATGATTTCCTCATTGGGGTTACATGAGGGTCACTAGTGTTGAGATGTGTAACTAAGGCTAAGTAATAAGTCCGGATTCCAAGGCTACACTCATCACAGGTGCAGCACGCAGCCTTGCCGCTGTCTGCCATCACTCATGATGGACAGCTTCCGAGCCAGTCGATGCTCCCTGCCTTTGAAGACCCAATCTTACAGCATCCACATAACACGTATTGGATAAGAGTAGTTTGGTGTTAACTTATACTCAGTTACCAAGCTATTTCCTTCCATCTCATTCCCATTTTTCTCCATTTCTCTTAATATTAGCATCGATGACTCTACTTTCAAATATGTACTAGAAAGAAATTGAAAATGGTTAGAATCTTCGCGATTGTTACCGATCCAAGCTCACATACAATAAATAATTATAAATAATCAGGCAGTTGTTAAAACGTCAAGTGAGTGCGGTTCCTTACGGGTGGCGCACGCGCGTGCCCGGTGGCTCGTCGCGTTAATACGGAAACGTAATTAAGGGCGCACCGAGTTCACAACTTGAACAAACTGGCGTCGCGTCGTCCTCAATGCCAAACTCGCCACTTTGTACTAGCTCATGAAAAATTAGCCATAATCTTATCAAGGTACAAGTGTTATCGATACTATAATTCACTGGAATTCTAACGTCCGATTTCACGGTTGCAAAGCTGTTTTGAAGTAGGACGGAACGTGGTATTCAATGCGAATGTCAAGGCCCTCCAAAAAGGGAGTGGCATGTATTGGTGCCGCTGTGGCACACAGTCGCGCAGTCTGCGGCGGCGCAGGCGCAATGGGAGCGCGACGCGGCGGCACTTTCGCCGGCCGCGACGCTCGTTAGCTCTAGATTAATCATGATTACAATGGAAAATGGGCATGAGCCGTGTTCACTAGTCACCGGAGGTTGACGTACTCGTGACCTACACGCGATGCGCTGCCTAGCGTCCGTCGAGCACTACGTTACAATGTTTGTTAAAATCCTGTTTTAATCAATACTTTATAGTATTTCTACCTAATTATAAATTGAACCTTGTGGCTGCCTTTTGTTCACGAATATGTATAACATGCGACACGCATTGCATCCACTGCGATCCGGAATCAAAAGTGTTCGCTTGCGTGTCTGCGCGAAATTGTGTAAGCAAATCGTAGTCCGTCCGTAGGAGGCTATTAATCGCTTGTGTAACTAGATCATTTTTATTATAGTTCATTAAACTGCAAGAAATTCGAGATTAGAACCCGATAAGTGCGCCGCGGACACATCGCGTGTTTTCGTGGGGAAGTGTCGCAAATCGGCGCCGGCGCAGCGCAGGTGCAACACCGCCGCTTCCTCGCCAGTCTGCCGGCCGGGTTATGTAACCGTAAATTAAGTTATCGGTTGCCTTATTAATGCACCACTAAAACCGTCCTTCGCGATTGTAATTAACTAGTAAATAAAATCAACTTTGTTCATTAAGCAAATAAAAGTTGAGCAAACCATAACATTCATCAATAACTTAGATTCTCAAAACGGTTGCTTTGCGTCGTTGACTGTTGCCAAAACATTTGTTCTGACTCATACTTGAGTAAGGTTCTGTAGTATGAAGCGGGATTGCACGAGGGACAATATTTATATTGATAGTGACTTTGGCAACGAGACATACAAACACCATAATCTACGAATGCTCGCACGAAAAACTTCACCTTGCGGCTCATGATGAATTTGTAAGCACTGTGTCAACAGGATGGCTCATTCGGTGAGCTCACTGATCGCTTCGATTCAGTGACTTTGATGGATCCATGAATTTGTATACGCATAGCGCACGCTAGTCGCTCAGTGTTTACGTCGGATGCGCGGACACACACGCGACGGTAATTGTAGCGACCATTGTTCCGCATCCGCTGTGACATCACCGCACAGCGCCCATTGAGACGATCTGAGCAGCATGCATTGTGCCGGCGAGTGCCCAGCGCGACCCACTTGCCGCTCAATGGCGACTCATTGTGCTCGCATCACGACACGACGCACCAGATGAAGCACAGGCAACTATTGGACCGCTTGTTTGTTCTCTTCGCCTTTGTCAACCAATCCCGATAACATCGATTACATTGGAATGGATTTCCTGTGCGGGAGCCCGTTGTTGTTTCGGCATTTTATAGAATGCAAATTCAAGTTCGCTCTGTCACACTTTCGTTTAGAACGTAAAAGTTGATGGCGTTGGGTTGTGGGGCACAAAAACAAACAAATGAAATCGATGCTCGTGCTGGAGTATGATCAGTTCGGAAGCAGGCGATGTGTGCCGCGCGTGCGCAGAATGTAGATAGACGCCACGATAGCCACTCGCAGCGCATTGATTGAGAGGCTGCGAAATGCACTAGTAGCTATGTAGGTGCTGCTTGCCTGGTTTCTGAGCTACTTCTAACTGCAATTTAGCCATTCTAGAAGTTCCGTCTTTAGTCTTAAATCTGAAGTGACGAAATAGTTTTATATCTGAACACTCTGCTAATTAAGTTAACTAGTTCCGACTTCACGACATTAGTCCCCACGATATTGTTGGACCTGCATTTTAGTTTTGGCTCTTCTGTTTTGACTAAGTTTTTATAAAGTTTTGCAAAAAAACGATAATAACGGTTGACGATGCGCTGGTGCGATGGTGTATGATAATCGTAATAATGGATTCGAGGCGCATGTGCGACGTGCCGGGCGTGCGCAGGCGCGCGTGACTGTATGCCGCCATTGTCCCTACAACCCTCGGCCGGGCGCTGTCATCTAACCATCACTATAGTATGCTCTGCTTGACAATGCAACTGAACAGCCAACAGTTACAACAACGGGACAGAACGTTCTCGTCAAACGTAGATCGGCTTTTCAAACCGGACTAATTTGACGATTGTGTTCGATTTGAATACGTTACTGCAACTTCTTGGGCTAGATTTACATACATATACCTAATGGCTAGTATTTATATGCAGTCTTCGTTAAGTTAATAAATGTGGGCTTAGAGTGCCCAGTGATACCCTGAACATTACCGTACTTATATGGTAACATTCAATAAAATCGGGAAAATGAAGCGAGTCATGC
Organism: Mamestra configurata; assembly: GCA_002192655.3. NCBI lineage: Eukaryota > Metazoa > Arthropoda > Insecta > Lepidoptera > Noctuidae > Mamestra > Mamestra configurata. The sequence continues at coordinate 172,122 of NDFZ01004865.1, forward strand.
AACATCGAATGAATCGAGTTTCCTGTCCAAAACCCATTTCCATATAAAATCGTACGGTAATCATCAAATAAGGAAGATGTTGGAACTCGCCATTAGTTCATCATACAATTAAGCGTCCTTCAGTGGGCACCAAGGTCGCGCGTTATGAGACCAAGTGCCAGCGGAGCAGCGGTCAGTGTTGAGCGGCCTGCGTGGGAGACCGGCGGATGCGCATCCTCCTTACCGCGAGGATACAGGTATCCTGCGCTGACCAGACCTTGAGCCACCGGAGAACACCCAAATTACTCCGTTTCGCATTTAGGAAAGATATCTCCCCCCTGCGACGGCCGACCGAATTCGTTGTGGACAGATTCAAGCGGTTGCGATGTGCTCTTATTTTTATCAATAACCATCTGTTCTTATGTAATACATATTGTGTGACAACATCCAAGATTGGGTCGCTAAAACCGTTAGATTCCTTATGTTGTTCACTATAGGTACTAGAGTTAGGATAATTATAATAATGCTCTCTCTTAAATTTTACATAGTAACAAACCGGAAAGACAGGATGTATCGTCTCACATTTTTCGTATTCACAAAATCTAAGACAGTGATAGCATGAAGTCTCTTCCTAGTGTCCTCGCGCCTCGCTCGTGACGACAGCGCCTTACTATGGGCCAATAAATATTAGATGTTTGTCCAACGGCTCCAAAAGCAAAGTGTTAACTCGCGATAACCAAGTTTGCTTTGACTATGACATCGCACTTATCTTAGCACATTACAGAATCATACTTACACGCATTATTACATCATGCATTCCAGATTTTGTAAAAAAACAGTCGTGTTGCAACAGGCCATCTGGAAACAAATACCATCATCGTTTCCATATTTTGTGCAGGTTGTGCAAGAAAACGTAATAGGGGCAACAACCTTAGCAATAAAAAATTACAAATCGCCATCATGAGTTTGAGTGGCGGGCGTGGTAATTACGGCAGCCCGGCTTCATTCGCTGCGGATTCGCGGCAATCTGCGGCTACTGCTCAATTGCAGCAACGGATTCTTTATTGTCTGCATATGAGTTCATTGCTTTTGTTGCAATCAAGTTTTCGTTCAGTTTGTGACGCTTTATCTAATCATTGCCTGTGGGATATTTTATATTTCTCCCTTTTCCTCTGATAATTTAATGAGCGAACTGTCCTTCTCGAATTGTCCCGGTGCAGACGGGGGTACACGATTAACATTTCACTATGCTATGACTCATTCGTTGTAGTTTGAGCACTGATCAGCGAAGATGTGTGTGTGTGTGTGTGTGAGCACATAGCGACTGCCTGGGCAGCGCTGGTGGTCAGTGTGAGGCATCGATTCGCTGCCACCCGCGCTGCCGGCCATCCACCGGCGTGTGCCGCACTTCCTGCACTTTCACTCGCATGAAACGCGATCTAGATTACTGCGCCATTAACTATTACAGAGTTGTGATACACCGCGCTCGCAACGCGCCGGTTTCACATCGACGTACAATTGTTAGGGCTGATGTCACTTATCCGTGAGAACGGCCCACTTGCGCCCGTTGCCATCACGATGTCATCTGCAAAACATGAAAATATGAGGACACACAAGCGCATTATTGCTTGTAGAGTGAGCAGCAGACGCAGTATCTCAAAACACCCTGTTTGATCTGATCATCAAAAAGTCGATTTTTGATGTTCTGGAAGTTTAAATACGATTGTAACTTTGACCTTAAAAGAGGAAATTATGTCAATATGTATCCTGCGGTCATCGATATTACTATCGAATTATTGTTTATTTTATTATTGGTTATTGTGGAGGAAGTATGTATTAATGGTCCAATCAGTAAGCGATTGTTATTTTTTTGCTCGTTGCATGGTGAGTGACATTTGATATCACGGCAATTCTTCTCATTCGCACTTATTTACTGCAGCACTGGTGCACTACTTACACGAGCCACTACTTGCCCACTCTGTGTAAATATAGAGCTCTCACGGCATGGCATGCCATTTGTTCTAATACCTCTCGAGTACATTATAAATTACGCGTTGTATCTTCAACACACCAGTAATGTACGAACACTACATACTGTGTATATTTTCTCAGCAGTTCAACTGTGTTTGCTATTGTTTAATGAAGTAACAGAATTGTTTAATAAATATTAGCAAATCGTTTCCTGAAGAGAACTTAAACTGTAAGGTTTGGGAGGATAAGCAACTAATTACAACATGCTCAAGTTACTCTTGGCACGGGATCTGACGCCATGACGTGTGCCGATGTCTGGTAGGCAAAGGTACGTTTATACAGTGTCTCTCTTGTCTTCATGTCAGCGGTGATCCAACAAATAAACAGTTGCTGTAAAAAATGGAAGCGTTCCTCGAATAACAATGAGTGATGAAAGTTGTTTAGTGGATATTGATTCGATTGCGCTGTGTCGGGTTAGTAGGTGATGTAGTCAGCAGTACAGCACGGCGACGCTCTAATGGCGCCTGGTGAAAAAACATTTCTACATAGAATGACATTCACCTTTGCAGCACTTTTTACAAACTAAACAAAATATTGACCTACATTTACATAATTGTCGCATTAAATCCTTGAAGTAGCACTCAGAAGTAAGTGTGGTAGAACAATAGCAGCGTTTCTTTGGCTCATAAAAAGTGTCGGCTCGCTTCGCTGAGCGCTGACACAGCAATCAATAATGTCCTCGCCTTTCATTTACAGTTATTGAGCCGATTGTTGCTTTTATATAAAGCACAATATTATATTGTTTGAGAATTGTTTCGCACTATCAATTTTTGCGCGGGTCTTCGTTATGTATGCCCTTAGCTAGTTGCAAGAGGTTCGAATCGAACATGTTTCCGTGGAAGCTAGCACCCCACGCCATTCACATTTGTCTTCAAAGTTGCACCAGAGGACCCCAATATGGCTTCGAATATACTCATCAGCTCGAGTACATCCTTAATGCAGAGTTTTGGCCGAAGCCGAATAGTATCGCGTATCGACGTGTCCGCGGCCAACTGCGCGACACCTGACACCAGGCAGCCAAACAGGACGCCGTCATTTCGTGTGCAGTATATATATATACTAGCACTTCGCCCGCGACTTCGTCCGCGCGGATTTAGTAGGTACTCCACAAACTTCAACGCCCCCTTAAACCCTTTTTAAAGGTAAGTTTTGGAAAATTAAGCACTACGATATCCATTCAACGGTCTCAGGATCAGCCTACTATCCACCCAGTTCACCCCGTTCACCCCGCCAGAGGTTGACTATGTAAACATTGTTAGATCTGTTTCAAATTTCCCACTTTTAGCTTGTTCATTCCAATTTCCACGTAAATTGAAGTAAGCAATAATGTCCTCCCCTGAAAAATTCATCAACCCTTTTCGCCCCTTATATTTGTTATTCTTAATTTTTTATCCAAAACATTAATGCCGTGCATTAAGTTTCTCCCCAGTTAGCTCAAACCGCAACATTTTTCTTACTTAGAGCATCGAAAAATCCAAATATTTGTTATTTTTCTTTTTTTATCCAAAACATTAATGCCGTGTTTCAGCTTCATCGGACTAAGCGTTAAGATTCTCCCCAGTTCGCTCAAACCGTAACATTTTTCTTACTTAGACCATTTTTATGCCCGTCGTAACTTTAAAACGAAAGGTCCGATTTGAGTAATTTGAAGTGTAGTTTACATGTACATTATCAACCTTAATTCTAAACAAACAAACTAACTAATCTTTACTCTTTATAATATTAGTTTAGATAGATTAGATATATAATCCTGATGATGTGTCTGTTTGAGTATTATTCGCAAATTATCGGCATTCGATTGAACTGAGTCTATAAAATAATCATTAAAATGTCTTGCTATCATTTTAGGAATATTAAATTTCATAGAATTGGTTACCTCCCAAGTTGCTTTAGACTTGTTAGTGCTAGTTCCTATAAAATAGCTGTTTTGAGCCCTTTGTGTTAATTTGATCACTTTTTAATATCTCTTTGAGAATTATTTGAAAGCCGCTTTTGTATCACTATTTCGCTTTATTCTGTATTGCTATAATAAAGTTCATAATAAAGATCAAATAAGTTCATTGAACTTTATAGAATTTACTGGTGATTGTGGAATACTGAGCATACAAATGATAAAAGCACTCAATACAATTGCAAAAGAACTTGGCCCAAAGGAAATAAATACTAAAAATATTCTGCTTTTAATTTTCAAGATTAGAATCAAAATTTAGGATTCGTTGAATCTCGTGAGTTTGGAGGAATTACGTTACCCAAAAAATTGGGGCGTTTTTCAATTCTATTAGATTAAAACTCCTTTAATTGTATTAGAAGTTTCAACTACCATTACCGAAGTTAATGCAATTATCAATGTCTTCAGAACTGTTCAAAACATTATGCGCGCGTGGATTTCCTTAGCAGAGTTATTTTAGAAATGTATTTATTATACTCTTCAAAGATCTTATACTTACAATCATCAACAAATATATTTCGAAAAAGATTATTACAGGATTTTATGTTGATAAAAAACTCTATGGCCCATAACTCATTAATAGGTACCAACTCTTAACATCTTACACACGTGATAACTTTTAAACGAAATATCCGATTGAGATGAAACAAAAAGTATTTTACTTCTACATAAATACTCTTGATAACATAATGCTTAATTTCGATAAAGATTAATATTACGATACGTATTTAACGTAGTTTTTTTTCTTTAGACGATTTAATAATTATTTTGAACACAAAATGGGTTATTGTGATTAAACCATGATAGCTAGATATATGTTCTCGCGGACTTTTTTGTAGGTCTTAATGGGATCTTCTAACCCGTAGTACATCATTTTGTTCTTTTGTCAATAGTTTTTGCAGCGCACGCAAAAAAAGGTTTTTGATTTTACACCTTGTGTTACGAAATAGCAATTTTATTACGGATCCCTAATTTTGAAAAAAAACAAAATAGCCTATAGCCTTCCTCGATAAATGGACTACCCAACACTGAAAAAATCATTCAAATCGGACCAGTAATTCCAGAGATTAGCGCGTTCAAACAAACAAACAAACAAACAAACAAACTCTTCAGCTTTATAATATTAGTATAGATATACTGCACACGTATATAGTTTTCAATTTATTGTAATATGTATTAATTTATTTATAGTTATTGTTTTATGTTCATGTTTTTATTTTATGGGCCCTAGATGGCTGAAATAAAGGCTTAAATTAAATTAAATAAGACTACGTAGTGTCATTGGTGTGGATCACATTGCGCTGATGTGAGGGACCTAATGCAGCGCTATGCAAACGATACGTGCCGCGACAATTAAGGCGACCCTCGCACTAACTATGATTTACTAGAGACACTCGTGTGTCTTAGCAGCCACTGCAATCATTTTATTAGAATATAATAACGTTCTCCACTTGTTGACAGATAGATCGTTTCTCATTAGTAGTAAGTAGGTAGTCCCTATACGGGTTCCTGACTGCTTGTTCGTGGTTTAAAAATCTTACGTCCGATGGTAAATTCTGGGCAATTGGAGAACAAAACTTCATAGAGGTGTGAAGATGAAGTACCCTTCAAATTAGCGAAACAGTTTTTTCGGTACACTAACTTCTTACAGCTAAGCATGGGTATGGAGCTCAGAAGTTGCACACAAGCAACTGCTTGACCCTTTGCGGTAGTAACCGATGCGTCACTTACTCCAGACTCAGTAACTGGCGGCCCATTGAGCCAGCAGCGAAATGTACAACCGACCTTGTCGTAACTCGCGAGCGTCGCTCGCCGCCGCCCGCGCCGCCGCCGCCCGACAGATACGCTATCAATGCTCTCTTGACTTGCTGAATGAAGTGCAAGGTGAACTGAACTGTAGCGCAGCGATTGTCATTAATATTCATAAGAAGCGCCGCGCGACGCTGTACGAGATTATTGTGTTTACAATAAGCCCTTCATCTGCCTACCGTATGTTAGTTAGCGATAAGCCGGTCGCAGTCGTAGCATTTACGATGGCGTGCAAATGTCAATGTAAGCATGGCAATGCAGGGTCGTCTTGAATGTTATTGTTTTTATTTTATAAATCAAAATAAGTTAGTTATCGTTACTGTATCAGTATTTTTTCAGTAAATTATATTATAATGAATCATTGGCGCTTGATAAAGCGGTACGCCCCTAACATTGATTATAAATTAATGTTGGTCAATATCACTGTAAGTAAATTCGGCCAGCAGTCTGAACAATGCCGTCTGTACCATCAATACTGACAAATTCATTTCAAAAAAACCTTGTACACAGCTGGCTTATAATAAATTGTTGAGTTGACAATGAGTTTTGTCCAGGGAACTTTTTCAATTTAGTTATGGGTACAAGTACCTACAAACTACAAACAATATGTCTTTAGCTGGCCACGATTGATTGGAAAGAAAGTTTAGCGCTTATTTAATTATCAAGTTACTTAGATCGAGGTTTTAAAACCTCAATAAGTCCCAATGTAAATGCATAAAATACAGCAACTACTTAGTGGGCGCACGTCGTGTTTATATTAATAATACCATAAGAATGTTGAAAGCACTTCCCAGCGCGCTACACTACAAACATGGCGCACCTACTGTACCGCTCTGTACGGCTGTACGGCTGTACGGCTGTACCGCAAGGCGACCTCCGGCCGTGACGCGGACTAGTCCTCAGCTTACCTCGTTGATATAGATAACAGAATGACAAGCATCTTACTGAATTACTCACGTATTTCCCACATCGTCTACGTAAATCACATTCAACACACTATTTAGTTAGGTATTACGAATAAGTTCGCAATTCTAAGCTGTCTCAACTGTCTGGTAATTCAATATTTGAGAATACTCGTACTAGATTGAGAATAAAATCTTCACAAACGAGACCTCACGACCCTGATGAGATAAAGACGCCAGGTAACATAACTTATTTGGGTTGAGCTCTGTTGTATATACGATCAAACCACTAACGTTGTGCCCGTAATATTCCAGGAGGTGCGTTCGAAGGCGTGGAGGACCAGGTGTCGCCGTTCGGCTACGGGCGAGGCGAGGGCGTGGACGCGGGCCACGGCGACCCCGAGTGGATCTGCAGCAAGGAAAAGCCGCGATACGACCAGCTGTTCCAGTCGCTCAACCCCATCGACGGCAAAGTCACCGGCGCCGGTACGCAACTCTCTCGCTCTGACATCCGCACTCTCTCACTCTTACTTAATACACACCCACACTTGCGCGGCCACCTCGTCATCGACAAGGCCCTCGAGGCGTTGCTCTCGACTACACAGAACTGCTCCCTCATCACCGACCTGTGCATGCGACTGAAAGATAGCGAGAATAACAAGGATGACGATAGCTTCGCGAAACTCGTAGAATCTCTCTCTAGTTCCACAGAAAACTGTAAATTGATCACACAGTTCATTACGAACGTGCGTGAGGCACAAGTTGCGGGCATCAGCGGGCGCGTCTCACCCGCCGTCTCCATACACAGTCTGCACGACACGCTAGCCATCGACGGAGCTGGCGATAGGTACGAGTCCAGGCGATCTAGATATCAGAACGAAGGCCTCGACATTAATCCAGGTGATGGTTCCAAAGTTCATTCAGGCTGGAACTTCGACAATGTCGATAAAAGTGATGACAGTGTCGAAGATAGTAGTTTTGAGTCAGACTTGGAATCCGCGTCGCTGGACGTGAATGTGCCAGAGCGCACCGGCTACTTTGGATCGTTGTTCATTGCGGTCAAGTTCATGGTCCTCCTGTCGTTGAACATAGTGACGCTGCTGATCACGGCGGAGTTCGTGTTCATGTCACTGGTGTACGTGCTGACGGGCGAGCGGTACATCGAGTTCTGCGTGGACAGGGTGCCGCTCTCCTGGCTGGACAAGGCCAAGCTGGTGACCTTCGGGCCGGAGCAGCAGGCCGTCCGGATACAGTCGTTCGCCGAGCTGTTTTATCGCGACAATATCGTCCATATACTCAAATACTTCACAGAGAAGCTGACGAGCTCAATGCCAGTATAGAAAGTCTTGTCGAATATTGGGAGTTAAGTAGTTTGTTTTATTTACGTTGTAAGCAAGCAAGAAGTATTAGCCTAATGAGGAATTAATTGGTATTAATTAGGTTTCCTGCTCAATTCTGATTTCGTTCTAGTCTTTATTGTGATCAGTTGATTTTTGTGTTGTCCAGTTGTTGTTAGACCTGCTTAGTTGTGGGTGTGTTGTCCCGGTCAGAGTATTAGACTTGTAAGCTTAGGTTCAAGTCGTAGTGTAGTAACTCGTCTATAATTAAACATTTCGCCGTCAGTTTCGACATGAGTGTTATCTAACTTCGCTATCGTTTCCCAATACCGTGGTATCTCGCCTCTTTATCGTCACGCTTCTACTCACGATATAATCTTTCTCGTTGCATGATCATTTTTAAATTATTACTAAACTGACTGTTCTATGCTTCCCTTGTTTTATTTATTTGCGCTTTTTTCATGTGTTAGTCCCTTTTGATTCCCGAACTCTGTTGGCAACGAAAGCGGTTATGAATGGTTTCGATACTTGCAATATTCGTTTCCGTTTCTGCTCACTTTAGTCGTGGCTATTAGTTGTCCACTGTGTGCTAGCCGCGTTCGTTGCCGACGCAGTTCGCTGCGCCTACAAGCTGACCTGGCGTTTGTCGACAGCCGCCAAGACGGAGATGGTGAAGTCGAAGCTGCCGAACTCGGTGCTCGGCAAGATCTGGAAGCTGTCGGACATCGACAAGGACGGCTTCCTGGACGAGGACGAGTTCGCGCTCGCCATGCACCTCATCCACGTCAAGATCGACGGCCACGACCTGCCGACCGAGCTGCCCAGCCACCTCGTGCCGCCCTCCAAGCGGAACTGAGCTCGCGCACCCGATAGCGATTCATTCTGACACCTCACTAAACGATACAGGTGAAACTAACTCACTTTAGGACAATTCCATGCTTTACCTTCGAGGTTTGTTCTCGCATGCACGCAAAGTAGGAATTTTATCCAACTTCGATTATTTGTTAATCCCGAAACGATTTTTAACAATTGATCTGTCCAGATGTTTTTGTAATTCGCACATTTGGGCACACTTTTTTCTCAAAAATGAGAAAAATATACGGAGAATGTTATAGAAAGAATTGCACGTTTATAGATGCAAGTTTAAAGAGCCTATTCAATCGCAGAGCGATTCATTTGTAAGTCAGACTTTCTAATTATTTATAATGAATTATCGAAGATTATTTTGGAGCGAATTTGATGGTTTTGCTAATCAGTTTGATGTTACGCTGTTTAGTTTTGTCAGTCGCGTAGTGTAGGTGTCACAGAGGCTGTGTCCGTGTGTGTCCGCGTGTGTCCGCGTGTGTACGTGTGTGTTTGTGCAATGTTCATGTATCAGCCATACCTGAAATAAATAGTTTTGTGTGCGAGGGGGCCGCGCTAATGCGACTGTAGTGCGACACGAGTCATACCTAACTAGATGGCGCTGCTTGACAAGGAAGGTGTCATCCACCCGTCTAGACCTGTCAATGTCATGCTACTTCTAGTTTTCGCCACGTCCAAAATGATCCGTGTCGCACTTCACGGCCGTGTCTTATGATCATATCCTAAACAATTATTTTCTTTATTCATTTATAGCACAATATAAAGTATTGAAGATTTATTTACTACAATTAAAACATTATTTATTAACTTACATTCTATCTGTAAGTTATATTTTATTTAATAATTGAATTTAGTTCAAAATTTATGATTGATCAAATAGCTGCATCCAATGTATTAGCTTTATTTACTTAATTTACTGTTAGTCGATCACCCGTCGGCGGCTGCCGGCTTAAATTATTGTTTGTTAATTATAACGTTCTACTTTAAGTACATCTTTATTTGATAAATGTTCATAAAATTATTTTGTACCTAGTTAATTTGTGATTGTTATTGCGATAGATTATTCTTTATTTCTTCTTCCACGTCTCTGAATAATTGTGTATCAATGTAAAGCCCAGTAATCGTCTATTGTAAACAGGGACTTCCTTTGAGAAAGTCGAAAACATTGTTCACAAAACACATTGTAACACATCCTATTGACATCGTCATCAAGTTGTTGTAACGGGACGTCTGTTCTGTAGTGAAGTAGTTCCTACTAGAGACTGGGTGGCCAGTAGTGGCCACTATCACAGGTGACGTGCTCGTCGTTGTATTCACGATAGTAAAGTTGTGCGCTGCACGCTGTAACCATATTTATATTGTTCCTTCATCGTATCGCTCAACTCTTCACGCTACTTTTCTACTAAATGTACTGCATTTAAATAATATGGACTATCGATGATCCACGGTGCCTTTGCTTTAATATAATTAGATGTAAAGCTTCGTACGACAGTGGGGTGGCGGGGGGAGGGTGCGCTACAACTGTATAGTACTATACCATAGTCCAATACTAACTTCGTGTGGGGTTTGTGTAAATACAGAATTTTATATCGGTTAGATGTTTTGGAATGTATTTAGCGCGTCGCCGGCGCCGCCGCTCGCTCGTAGTCCCTGCCGTGTGACGTCACACGGCAGGTGTAGTTCCGCGAGAGGCCGCGCTGCGCCGGCGCGGGTGACTCGCGCGCTGAGTTTTTACATTTTGCTATTGTATGTACATAAAGATATGTAAATTGATTACAATTATCATAAATTATACATAGAGTGTAATAAATAGTTAAGAAAGCATTCGGTGGATTTTATTTTAATGTCTTAAGACCTTTTTTCCTTAACGAACTCATACCTATTAAATAAACAACTGCTAAAGGTCCTCATAATTCTGTATTTTTTAAGAATTTGTCAATTTAGATATAAAACGATCGAATAAGAAAAAACTTAGCGACTGATGATAAGATACAGTTTTAATAACATGAGCGGTATGAATTTGAGTAAGCGATAAATTAACTAAAGTAACGACGATATAATCCAGAACGAGCTTACTGAAAGTGGGTTGTGATTAATGCATTTCAGATATTAACATTGTAGCCGTGCGAGCGACTAAATGACTAAGCGAGCGACTCGCAATACAGAGAGGGCAACTTCAATATTAAGATAGAGACGAGTTTGCCAATTGAGGTTGATTTGGTTACTGATATTCTATTTGAGGTCTTATTTTATAGTTTTTTTAATGAAAACTACAGATTGTTTGATGCGCGCGAATTATACACTCATCAGAATAATTGTACATTTTGTATTTGTATTCCTTTTGCCCACCAAAATGGATAAATGCTCACCAAATCTTGTTTTCCTGAAATACAATGTTACTTCTGTTACTAGGAGAACTTGGATGGTAGAGCGAGCCAAGCGAGCTCGGGACTTGGGGCTTGTTTTTTTTAACCATAGAGCCCCGTCGAACCCCGCCAAGCGGGGTTCGACTTCGCCTTTTGGTGAGCATTTATCCATTCTGGCAGGTAAATTTGGAAAATCGGGTGTTTGTCTGGGCGAATTAGAGCAGTGTTTCTTCAAATAGTTATTTCATAAGAAAATTTCCAAAAAAATGTGAGCTCATAGTACTCGGCTCATAATAGTATTTTTCAAAGTGGTTTTTCTATTCGAAACACTTCATTTAAGATAAAATGCCGCTCAGTATAAATAAATAATTTGCCAAATATTGAAAAAAATGCAGGATGTAACGTTGACATTCAAACAAATATTAGCTCGCTCAAATATTATGAAGCTTCTCATTTTGTATTTTAAGTAACTCAAATGAATGTTTGTAAGTTGCTGTTCTGTTGATTTGTCGTCACTCGTTCACTTAGTAATACTACTTATAACGTATTTTTTTTATTTTTGTCACTTAAAACTTGATTTTACAGTCACTCGTTTAAATACTACCTATTTATTAACCGATTTGAAAAAAGAAATATGTGAAAGGATATATACTTCCGGTTGGTCCCATAGAAATTTCATCGAAATCAGTTCAGTAGGTTGGTTTTTAAATCGAAATAGCTGCAATGTATAAATACGTGGGTCACACGGTACAAAATAAAAAAGGAATGAAAAATCTTGTTAATATTTTAGTAGTCTCCGTCCCTGGAAAGAAGCGGTGCTTCTACGAAATAGCGAAAAAAAATAGCAAGCGTTTCAAACGCATATGAACCTTTGCTAATTAAAAATTTCATAATCGTATGCCACGTTTGCATCGTCCTGAGTAGTTCCGTCCCTCTCTTACAACAGAAGCATTACGGAATTGGCTCATTCTCATTATAGCCCCGGTTTGTTTTGATGTCTCAGCTGCGATGCCAAGTGGTTGACCCTTCATTCAAGTACTGAGATGTACGCACATCTCAGTATTTGCCTATTAATTTATGCGCATAAATGAATAGGCGACAGTAAACTACCAAACCCAGGATCAGCAAACTGAACATACTGCATCCAGTAGTGAGTCAGCTGCTCAGAGGCGGCGTGGGCCACCGTCTACGGCCTGGCGGTCCAAAGGGCCTCGCGCCTCGAAAGCCCGCGAACGCAAATATCGATATAATTACTCATCTAAATAATAAAAAACCGGCTAGCAAGTATCTGGCACTACTAACCTACCACATTCGTTTTTTTAAGATCTAGTCTGGCAACATTTGCTAGCGTTGCGGGCGGTAAATGACGGGGGGAATCCTCGCTTCGCCCGCTGGGGATTTCCCATTCTGTTTGCTCCATCTATGTTCGCGCTTTTAAACATATGCATACCTAATATTTTAATGTACCTCTATTTCCAATTTCCAACAGATTTCGGTGTGAGAATAAATGTTTTACTTCATTGTTTGAAAAATTAGAAATAAATAAAGAACTGTATTATATTTATTTGAACTGTTGAGTGTGAAAAGTGTATTATTAAATAACAACACGTCCTACTCACTTTTTTATTAAAAGCAAGGTAAGAAAATATTGATAAATTTTGTAGTTCTTAAAACTTGTTTGTATCATGCCTTCGATTTGTTATGCGTACGTAAACTACCTACCTAATGTTTTTTTTTTAATATTATTTACGAATTATAATATTTCAGGCCTACTTAACATGTCAGGCCCAGGCCCCAGTAGAGATAGAGATCTCGAGAGAAAATGGGAATCTGGTTCAGCGAAAAGAAAAAGAAAAGCTGAACGAGCTGTAGCAAATCAGGTTTTAAGTTAAAGTATGATGAAGTTTCTCAAAAAAACTCTTTCTGAATCAATTGCTTCGACTTCCACAAAAGATATAGACACTTCCGATTCCGAGACTCCGTCAACTTTGGAAAGCACTCCAGACGCACTGAGTACCGAACTAAAGTCAGAAATACAAGTAGAATTCACGAAGAACAAGTAGTTTCTCCGCCAGTTAGCAGCGATACCAGTGATGCAGTCAAACAAGCATTTGTGTGTTCGGATCCGGCACTGTGGAAGATTCCCATAACGGATTCTCAGCGTCATGATATAGTTTATAGCGGCCCTACACAGCGGTTAAAAAACAGTGATGAAGAATATCCCCAAGATGAAGATCATAGGCACTTTTCAAATTTTTATTTCACAAGAAAACTAAATAATGGTGAAATTCAATATCGTCGCTGGTTGGTTTCTAATTCCCAAAATAAAGTTTTCTGTTATCCATGCAGACTATTTGGCAATTCACAAACTCAGATGGTTGAGAAAGGGTGCTGTGACTGGAAACACTTAAGTAGTATTTTATTTTACAAAGACATGAGAATACCAAAGAACATATAGCATATATGTTCCAATGGATGCCATTAGAGAAAGGAATAAAAAAAAAAAAATTCAATCTTGTATCTTAATTTTATTTATTGTACACCTACCACAGTATAGTCTTTATAACCCAAAGGTTGACTGGTAGAGAATGCCTTGATGCATTAAGTCCGCCCATGTACCACTATTGTACATAAAGTTTAAATAAATAAATAAATAAATTAGAGAAAGGAATAAAACATGGAAAAACAATAGACCAAGACAACGAAAGGCTGATTCAAGAATCGCAAAAACTTTGGCAGAATTTGTTTGAGAGATTAATTGATATAATTAATTTCTTAGATTCTCATAATCTGGTATTTAGGGGTCACAGAGAAGTAACGGTAGGAGGGGTTCACATCGGCGTCGGGTCGACGATCAGATATCTGGGGCTCGTTCTCGACAGCCGGTGGAACTTCGAGGAGCACTTCCGACGTTTGGCTCCCAGACTGGAGCGGGCCGGAGCTGCCTTCAAGCGGCTCCTGCCCAATCTAGGGGGTCCAAACGCCTCCTGCCGGAGGCTCTATGCGGGGATCGTGCGGTCCATGGCCCTTTATGGGGCCCCTGTGTGGGCTCTAACGCTGAAGGGGCGACCAGCCCGCCAGCTCAACGCGTCCCAAAGGGTCACGGCCATCCGGCTGGCTCGGGGATACCGCACGATCTCCGGCGAGGCGGCGAGCCTCCTTGCCGGATTACCACCATGGGATCTGGAGGCGAGAGCCCTCGCGCACGTTTACGCGTGGCGCGTGGAGGCGCTTCGCCGGGGCGAAACTCCGCTGCCACGGCAAATTGCGTCGCGGCGGACGGAGCTCCGGCAGGATACTATGGCGGTATGGAGACTGCGACTATCGCGGCCCAGCGCTGGGCACGCCACAATTGCGGCGGTAAGGCCCCTCTTTGAGGAGTGGCTGGAGAGGCGCCACGGCGTCCTCACCTTCCGCCTGACGCAGGTACTTACCGGACACGGCTGTTTCGGGAGGTACCTGTTTCGGATTAAGCGGGAGGACACGCCCGGGTGTCAGCACTGTGAGGATCGCCCGGAGGACACGGTGGAGCATACGGTGGAGGTCTGCCCTGCTTGGGCTGAGCACCGCCGTGTCCTCGTCGAGGCGATCGGCGGCGGCAACCTCTCGCGTCCGGCCCTGGTTGAATCCATGGTCCGGAGCGAGGAGGCTTGGGAAGCGGTCACCTCCTTCTGCGAAGCAGTAATGCTAGCGAAGGAGGAGGCGGGCCGCGCGAGGGAAAGGCAAGGCCTTCGCCCCAACCGCCGCTACAGGAGAAGACGCCCCGGGCGTCGGGAGTCGCAGGGCGATCCCCGGCCACCGTAGGCGCGGGCCTGCGGACGGCGAGCGTTGGGTGGCTCGCTGTCCGATCACCACCAGGCCCGGGTCGATGGCGCGTTGTGTTTCACGCGCGCCTCAAAGAGATGTCAGCACAGAAGACGGGGTCCACTAGGGCCAGAGCCTGTCAGGGTTGCGGAATTTGTTCGAAAGAGTCACCGCGGCCCTGGAACGCAAAGGGCTTTAGAAGGAACACGGATGGGTTTTAGTCAGTAAGAGTCTGACATGCCTTTCCGCTCCACCCAGAGCGGAAGAAGTCATTTGATGATTTCCCATCCATAAAAAAGGGGTCATAGAGAATGTCTCAAGACAGGAGACAAAAGTTCTGGTAGGAATTCTGGTAACTTAATAGACATTTAAATTGATATCTAAATTTGAACCTACATTACGGCAACATATGAAGCGCATTAACGACAAACAACTTGCACACTATAATCTAAGCCACGATATTCAAAATGAATTGATCACATTGATGTCACAAACAGTTACAGATGAAGTGATACGTAGAGTAAAAGTGACAAAATATTATTCCATTTTACTTGACTGCACCAGAGATTCTAGTCGAGTTAAACAAATGTCAATAATCTTAAGATTTTGTGATACGTCAACCGGCACAATAGAAGAAAACTTTATTGGATTTCTTGCTGTCACTGTCACAGTCGACTGGAGAATATCTAACTAATGCAATACTGGAGAAATTAGACTTAAAAAATTGACTAGATATTCAAAATTCTCGTGGGCAAGGTTACGACAATGGTGCAAATATGATAGGCATAAACAGTGGAGTTAAAACTCGAATAATAAATATTAATCCTAGGGCATTTTTCAGACCGTGCGGGTGTCATAGTTGGAATGTGCTGTTGGTAGATGCAGCTAATACTTCCGCGGCAGCAAAAACATTTTTTGGTTTTATTCAGATTTGTTCATATCGCATTTTTTTTTTAATACAACCTTTTAAGTATTTTTAATTATTTGCATACCAATTAATATTATTTTTGAACTTGTATCTTTTATTGAATTCAATTCGGAATTAAATCACCCTAGATTGCGAGATTCCCACACTGCGCCACGGAAAATTTCACTCCGCGCCGCCGCGCCGCCTCAAATATAGCCACGGCGCTCATTTCTAGATGGAACCATTGACTGAAGCAGTGGGCCCACTTTTCTTTAGGGATCGCCTCCACGCTTTTTTCAAACGCAGCCATCTTCAGGGTTCATAAATCGAATTCCTCTAAGTTTATCTTTTATTTTTGGAAATAAATAAAAGACACAAGGTGCCAGGTCGAGACTGTAAGGAGGATGACTCCCCCACCGAGAGTGTCCCCACGTTGCCGTCGTGGTGGGGCTTGCGTGTCTCAGTGATCTTGGAGCTCTGCCGGTAGAGTTACTCATGCCGGAAAGGTCCAAGTGAGAGATGGATGAAAGTGGGACACACACACGCAAAGGGGCAAAGCGTTCGGAGACTTGAGCAGTTTTCAGGTTTTCGGCCGGTGTGCATTTCATTGGAGGAATCTTGCTCACTGCTTTCTGGTACGCGTCTGCTCATCAGACGTGATTGTGAGGGCAGTGAGCAAGTAGTGGGAGGTATAGTAAGTTGGGAGATAGGGACCACACCCTTTAAAAGGAACAATTCAGCAAATGAACACGACAACCGGAACAGATTTACCCCAGGGCGGTACCAGCACCACAGCTGCTGGAGAATCCACCACGCTCCCTTTGGGAGCGTCAAGCCCCTCGTATTCTGGGGTGGCAACGTTTGTCTTCCGTCTGCCAGTGGCAACAAGAGCCGAGGAGGCTCCCGATCAGCGTCCTTTGAGGACCTGATCCAAAATAATTTTAAAACGCCTGAAAAGGTGTCGGGCGGGCGTGGCAGTAAAGCGCCCTCCAAACTTAGGAAGAAGAGCTCGCTGGTTCGTCAAGGAGATGCGGAGTCAGACTCAGGCTCCGCATCGGGCGTAAGCGTCAGCTCAGCGAGCTCTAAGCGGAAGGGATTGGAGGCTGCTGCGGAGAACTCAAAGTTCTTCCGCAAGCGCCCCAGAGGAGAATGATCAAGAGTCGTCCTCCAACGAAGAATTAGCCTCGGCCCGATAAATCCCCACCAGTAGGCGGGGTAAGGGCCGAGAAGGAGGTAGGGAGAGGGATCTCGCCTCCCAGGAGGCTGCCCAGCGAGCCGTCAAGCTTGCTGAAGAGGGGCGCCAAACTGGAGTGACCGGTCGAAGGGCTCTCATTTTCGCGTCTTCCGGCGGTGAGCCGGACACTGCCAGCAGCTCCGATAGGGAGCGCCAGGTCAGTTTTGTGAAGGGCGTGGAGGCCGCGGTCCGCGATGTGGCCTTGAAGAGGACCCAGGCCTCTAAAAACAAGGCCATAAGCGCAGCGTCGGCCTCCATTCTGGCGGCAGCGGAGGCCAACTTCAGCGGTCCCCCGTCGGACGAAATGTCCAAGATGCGAGCGGAGGTCGCCCGCTTAGCGGCCGCCACGGAGCTTCTTCAAAAAGAAAATGAGAAGCTCCGAGCAGACCTGGCCGGGCTCCGAGGAGTCGGCTCAAAGGAGGCACCTCAAGGGGGTTGCAAGTGCGGGCCAAGCCAGACTGTGCCTAAGGAGGACCAGCTCCTGATTCTGGTGCGGCAAGAGCTGGCTGCCTTCCAGGAGCGGTTCCAGGTACGGTTCTCCACCCTGGAGGGTATGTTCTTGCGCCCCCCGCTAGCGGCGAGCCAGACGGCCTCGGGCCAGAAGAAGGCGGCCTCGTATGCAGTCGCCGTGGCTGCCAAGCCGGGGTCGTCCGAAAAGGCTATCCAAGGGGCCGAGCGGGAGGGACCTGCGAAACTGGCACCTGCAAAGTCAGCACCGGGAAAGCCGGCACTGGCCAAGCAGAAGACACGCGGGGTGGCTGTACAGGCACAAGCGACGAAGGCGCCAGCGGTGCAACAGTCGCCACCGTCGTCAAATTCCCCGCCGTTAAATTCTTCTGCGGCCGAAGCTGGATGGCAAGTGGCCGGGAGCAAAAAGAAAGCGGGCAAGGCAGCCAGGGCGGCCAAAAAGCGAGCGAGGAAGCGGCGGCAAAAGCAGAGTAGCGTCGCGGCTAGGCTTCGCGCCCCGAAATCCGCAGCCGTAGTGATTACACTACAGCCGGACGCGGAAAAGAGGGGCGTGACATACCGCGACGTGCTCTCGAAGGCGAAGGAGGCGGTCGATCTGGGGGAGCTTGGCATCGCCGGGGGCCTCCGACTAAAGGTGACCTTGACTGGGGCTCGGATGCTGGAGATCCCCGGTGCAGCCAGCGGCCCGACCGCTGACGCTCTGGCCAAAAGGCTAAAAGCGTCCATAAATGCAGACGAGGCCCGGGTGTCCAGGCCTACCAAGTGCGTAAACTTGCGCATTCTGGGCCTGGACGACTCCGTCACGGAGGAAGAGGTGGTGGCCGCTGTCGTCAGGACGGGGAGTTGCTCTGCCGAGCAGGTGAAGGCGTGTACAATTCGTCCTGACCACGCGGGCATGCGAACTGTTGTGGTGAGCTGCCCCGTGACGGCGGCCAAGAAAATAACGGAGGGCGGAAGGCTCCTGGTGGGCTGGGTTTCTGCGCAGGTCAAACTGCTGGAACCCAGACCTCTGAGGTGCTACCGGTGCCTAGTGGGCAACCATGTGGGCGCTGTTTGCACCTCGGAGGTGGACCGCACCGGTATTTGCTTCCGCTGTGGTCAGCCCGGTCACAGGGCCGGCTCGTGCAACGCCACGCCGCACTGCTCCGTATGTGCGGCTGCTGGCAAGCCGGCCTATCACTGGGCTGGGGGCAAGGCCTGTGCTCCACNTGGACCGCACCGGTATTTGCTTCCGCTGTGGTCAGCCCGGTCACAGGGCCGGCTCGTGCAACGCCACGCCGCACTGCTCCGTATGTGCGGCTGCTGGCAAACCGGGCGATCACTGGGCTGGGGGCAAGGCCTGTGCTCCACCCACCAAGGCCGGGGGCAAGGCCGCATTACGCCTCCTCCAGGCGAACATCAACCACTGCGCCGCAGCTCAGCACCTGTTGCTCCAGAGCATGGCGCAGTGGTCGATCAACATCGCCATGGTCGCTGAGCCGTACTTTGTTCCGCCCAGGGATGACTGGGTGGAGGACCTCAACGGCTAAGTGGCCCTAATTTCGTCGGCCGCCGCCGGTACCCCGTCCCATATCGAGAGTGTCAGGAGAGGACAGGGGTGCGTATCAGCACGGTATGGGGAGATTGTAGTAGTGGGGGTCTACTTCTCTCCAAACCCGATCTCTCGCCGAATTCCATAACTCCCTTAGAGAGTTGGTTGTCGTCGTCGCCGGGTATCGTCCCCTCCCGGTTCTCGTTCTCGGGGACTTCAATGCCAAGCACTTGGTTTGGGGTTCCCGTTATACGGACACGAGAGGCAGGATGGTGGAGGACTGGGCTCTGGAAACAGGCCTAGTTATCCTAAACCGGGGTTCTGTCCCCACGTGTGTGCGGATGCAGGGTGAGTCCGTGGTGGACATTTCGTTCGTGAGCCCTGCTCTGTCACCGCGTGTTGTCGACTGACGCGTCATGAAGGAGGTGGAGACGTATTCGGACCACCGGTACATCCGGTTTGATGTCTCCGCCCTGACCTCAACCGCTCCAGTCCGAGAGGCCCTGAGTGGTCCGCGATGGGCGCTGAAGCAGCTGGACCGGGAGCTCCTCCTGAAAGCCTCGATCGTTCAGGCCTGGGTGTCACCATCGAACAGGCCTGTTGACACCAACGACGAGGCGGAGTGGTTCCGGGAGACCATGTCCGAGATAT